>JALLAU010000640.1:0-13584 GCA_036939495.1 Thalassiosira hispida
ATGAAAATCCTACATACTGTAGGAATTAATATCTCATCGCCGAACTTCTTTTCTGATGAAAAGCAAGACTGGTTTTCCTTTTTGGTACGCTCAGACTCGCATCTTCCTGGAGGTTGTAGCACGTTGTATGGGCCTTTTTTGATGAATGCCGCACCACCACCCAGCCACGGCCGGAAAAAAACATCTAAACAACAATCCAACAAAATCCAACCCTCCGAACATGGCATGGCATTGCCACGCCTGCACTTATGTTAACATCAATGATCGAGCGAGCCGATGTCATACGTGCTGCACAGATCGTCCCTCCGCGATCGTCGACCTCACAGGGTTCTCGCCCAAGCCAAATTCGAATGGCCATCAGAGTCTTGAGGGCGGAAATCACCATGCCGCTGATGAGATGGAGTCCAATCGCAGCCGACGGCGGCGTAGGCAGGAACAAACAATGTCAGGAAGAGAGGGGGAGAACAGTAACGTTTTTGCGTCACAATTTCGAAGGAATGAGAAAGTAAAGAACACGGCGGTCAATATGAATATGAATCAGAAAACCACCAATTCCACGTCGGGTTCTTCTCAGAATTCAAAAAAGGCTGAACATAAACCGAGCAGCATTGTTGGTACGAAACCGAATAGCAATGCACCCGTTGGTACTTACTCTTCTCAGACTTCAACAAATTCAAACAGTAGTCGTACGTTTGGTGAAGGTAATAGAGGGGGCAACAGGATGGGGAGACAGGATGATGTTGATATCATTGTAGACCCTGCGCCCCGAAAGAAGTTACCTTTCAACATCAATGACAGACAAAACAATGACAAGAAAACTAGCTTTGAGCCAGGGAAGCGAAGAGAGTCAAAGCTAAAGAAGAGAAGAAAAGTTGATGTGAACATGCAGCCTCAGGAAGAGAATGCCAACAAAAAGCGATCTGCAGCATCTAGTACTGATGCCAAGAAAAGTCAGTACTCTTCGAACCGAAGTGAGAACAGAACGGACGCCAATACCCTCAACCATAAAAAGAGAGAGGACAATCAACACCAATCTTCCGCAGACGACTCCCGCCTAACCGACTTTTACAATCAACAGAAAAGTACCCATGCATCGGCAGAAGATCTTTTGGAGCGAGCGAATTTCGTTCTGAAACAAACCTTCAAACACAACTCCCTGCGACCATTGCAGCAAACTGCTGTCAAGAATGCCCTACAGCGGAGTTCGTCAATAGTCATTATGGCCACGGGGGGCGGGAAGAGCGTATGCTATCAATTACCAGCTCTTGTGGGTGGAAACAACTATAACGCAGCAACAGTCCGAGCCGATAATTCAAGTGTGACAATTGTGGTGTGCCCACTCATCGCTCTCATGATAGACCAAGTCAACAATCTGCATAGGAAGGGGGTGCGTACTGCGGCATGTATTAGTTCAAGTCATACTAAAAAGGACAAAGAGGAGACACTGAATCGGTTGCAAGCTGACAAACCTATGCAAAAGGGAACGAACAGAAACCAAACGGATTCCAAACTGACTCCGATCCAGCTCCTATATGTCACCCCTGAGCTCATCGAAACGGATCGGTTTCGTGCCATTTTGACCAAACTTTACCAATCAAATCGACTGCACATGTTCGCCATTGACGAAGCGCATTGTTTGTCAACATGGGGTAAGAACATCGCGGCTTTGACTGCTTTTCTCCCAACCCAACCCATACTTATTCCCTCATTTTGTTTTGAGAAAGGTCACGACTTCAGGCCTGCTTACCGCAAGCTTACTTGGGTGAGGGAAGCTTTCCCCAATGTACATGTTATGGCATGTACCGGAACAGGTACGTGTATTCACCATCTCCCCCAACACTAGACCTATCAGTTTACAACAATGGCTTACCGAGATGCAATTTCAATTCTAAACGTTCCTGTACAGCGACTGGGAAAGTAGTCCAGGATATTCGTGATATTCTTCAACTGGACAGAAACACGCCCTGCGTGATGGGAACCTTTAATCGCGGAAATATTTCTTACGAAGGTAAATGCCGCAGCCAAGGCAAATGTACCCAAAATATTCATCGAATTCATTTTTTCAACATCAACTGATTCATCTCTCTCGTGAAATAGTTCGGTTCAAAGAATCACTGAATGCAACTAAGTCACAAGGAGCGATGCTTGATCTCGTGAAAGTTGTTAAGGAGCAACACGACACCCATAAGAAGAGGAATCAACCTTGTAGTGGCATCATTTATGTCCACAAACGAGAAGAATGTCAATCATTAGCGACACAAATCTTCAAGGTAAGTTTGAATTGGTTGATGAATAGCATCTACTCATTGATCCTCCAAATTAATGAATGAAACGTCCCACACGTTTGTCAGGCGACTGGGCTGGTGACTTTAGCTTACCATGCTGGGCTTAAGGCCTCCGAACGCGAAGAGACTCAACGAAAGTGGACCGGTGGGGAGTGTAGAATTGCAGTGGCAACTGTGTGAGTTTTCAATGCAAAAAATCATTTTATTCCAAAACCTTTGAATTCTGTACTCACTTCATCATTATTGACTAATCAGCGCATTTGGAATGGTACGAATAAATACCACTCTATCTCAATCTCTCTCCTTACGAATATGCAAACAATTCTATTCTCATATTTTTTGTATTCCAACACTTCTTTCAAACAGGGAATTGACCTGCCCCATGTACGGTACGTAGTACATTGGACGATGTCAAAGAGTTTGGAGGGCTTTTATCAAGAGTCAGGGAGGGGGGGCCGAGATGGCAATCCATCATTAAGTATTCTGTATTACTCAAACGAAGACGCTTCGTTATTTGCATTTCTAGTCAAAAAGAATGCTTTGAAAAAACAAAAAAAATCCCAGATGGCAGAGGATCACGGTTTGGTTGAGTTAGAAGGAATGGTGAACTATTGCATTAAACCCACTTGCAAGCGAAAGGTGAGATACTACAGACTTTGCTTTTGAGCATAGCATATTCATGGTACTGTATTATGAATAATGTTCTAATAATCTTGCTGCAGTATGTTCTTCAACACTTTGGAGAGACGATCGACGCTAGCGTAGGGTGTAAGATGACTTGCGACTACTGCATTAACCCGAAAAAAGTAGAGAGGGAAATCCAAGCCTCGGAGTGCATGTCTGCAGTTGTGAATTCACATCGCTTGATGCATGCTGGCAAAGAGCGCAAGAATGAGGGAAAGAAATACCACCACAACCCGATGGCTGATGATGAAAGCTTGGATGATGATTATGGCGATGATTTCCTTGGCAGGGATGAAGGCCTCCTGGGCATCACAGATTGCGCAAGAGAGGACGAGATGCCATCTGAAGCAATGCCAAAGAAAGCATCATCGGTGCTCAGCAAGTATGAGACCTTGGAAGTAGTCGGTCAGCGCGCAACAAACGCCAGAAGCCATATGATCACAAAGGGCGGATTTGTCAACTTCAAGACTAGGGCGTTTGATGAGCCAACGCAGGAAGATCCAGATGCGAAAAAACACAGAGCAGTCAGCATTCCTGAGCATATGAGAAATGGCATGCCTGACCCCCTGGCTGCGCACAAAAAGGCAGCAAATAAGACAGGGTTGAAGAGTAGTAAGACTTATGCATCGGAGTCTGAACGCATCATGGCGGAGCTGGAAGAAATCGAGAAGCAAAAAGCGGTTGCACTCGCTGCAATGGGAGGGCGCTCACTGAAGAGTCTTTTCTCGATGAGCTCTTCAAAAACGCTGCCAACCCCATCTCTCTCATTCAAGAAGCGACGTTAGAATCTTCATAGTAGATAAAGTGGATGCAGCCATGGACTGTTCTTCCACGAGGTCCTCTAACCAGAACAATCAATTCAACCAATTACCATGTTTTCCCCATACTCAAAACTTCTCGTGAGATTATCTCCTATTTACATTCAATGAATATGTTTGAGTAAGTTACAAAATGAATGAACTCGAATTCAGCTCACTTCAATCACAATAATTCTCCCTACCCCAAAAAATTTCATACTACTTATGGTAGCAAAACCCAGCAACATCCTTTTCGCGTCTCACACTGACATCATTTTTTGATATCGTAATTATCAGCTCCATCCACTGCTTGAAAACCCTTGGCATACTTATCCAAACCATCTGCCCACTCTTCAACGCCCAATCCATACGGTGTGCGAATTGTTACAGGACCATTACCTGTCTCGCGTTCTTTGCATGCTCTTTCTACTTGCCCACAGTGGTCACCCCATTGACAGTCTAGGAATTACAAAGCCAGAAGTGAGTACAATCCAAATAGAAGTGAGTACAATCCAATTGCATTAACTCCTTTGTAGTGACTTGCAACAACACATATCATATACGAGTTCTTACCATCAAAGAACAACATTCTATCATATCGCACCCTCGTAAGCTCTCGCAAGATTGGAAAATGCGTAGCCGCTTTATTAGCACTCAGCGGAGGCTGTCTTCCAATCTGATTCACATCCTCTCCATTCCAATCTCTTCCCACAACCAAATCCCAAACAGTAGTTCCTGGTACTACCTCCAACAATTTCAACGCCGCTCGTCCAATTTGCTCTGCCAATTGTGTATCAGCCGAGGATGCAAAACACACCTTCATGTCAGGGTATTTGTCATCGTGATGGGATTGCAATGCTATCAAGGACCCTTTGTGGAGAGAGATGCGAGATCGGCCGGACATGACGCTTACGACGCCTTCACCATGCCCATTCAAGTCACCTTTCACAATATTGGAGGAATCAGGGATTTTGGAAAGGGTGTACATCTCTTGATCCCAAAAGCAGGCATCTAGATCAAATACGCATAATTCGGGGAAGGGTCCCTTGGTCATTTTTAGATTGGATATATTTCTGCTGATTGACCAACGAGAAGTAGTAAAGGGAAAATGATGACGGATCAGACTTGATGGCTGGAACTGGAATGCAGAAGCGACGGCGAATAGGAATACGGATCTCGTGTAGAGGGACGGCAGCATGGTTGTGTAGCAGCGTTGGACCTCAGCTAAGAATGAGATGATTGCAAGCAATTGCGCAGACGCACCAGGTGATAGGTCGGTCGGCGGATAGGGCTCTAGAGGCTCTAGAACATGTTGGTTGACGTTGATGAAGGCTGAACCTTGGTTGTTGTGGCTTCGTTGTTTCTGTCGCGGAACAGCGTTATTGGGATAAGCACTAACGTAATGTTTATTTATCTATATTGTATCATCTCCTACTTGAACTTGTCTCCACGTGGAAAATACTAATAATATAATAATAATGTCCTCTTCTTTCAATGAAATATTTGCATAGCCCTATCCGCAAGATTTGCAACGCCCGACCGACGCGCCCGCCCAAAATCCAAACCAAAGAGACGAGATGATCATCACCATAAGTACAATACCATGATGCAAGCCGACGGCAACAACTACAGCGCACAATCATCCAATGATGAAAACGTCGACTCATTTGAGAGGAAGCCTCTTTTGCCACAACACGCGGAAGCAACCTTGGATGGCGGCGTCGGTGGCACCTCACTTCGATCACGTCGGGGTGCACCGGTGCCACAGAATAATAATATGGAGAAAGGTGTTAATGGCGTGAATTCGAATGGCAATAAATACAACAAGGGAAATCCCTACCCAAACATAGCACCAGTGACAAGGTTCAGATCAAACGACAGTGAAAGACCTTCCCTGAATAAAATCAAGTCCATAGCACGCATCGGCCGTTCATCTTCTGCTTCTGTAGCTGGTATATCAATAGACGGAGATTTCGACGATGATGCAATCGAATGCAAAGAAGAATATTACTTTGATGACAACAATGATTATAGCTGGGACTGCTGCTCATTTGGAACCGATGAGGGAGATGGCATATGGTTGAATATGAATGATCCACCCGGAATAGTCATGGCAATCATCGTTTGGATTTTGATTGGATACTCAGCACTGACCATCACATTCTTGGCAGACCACAAGCATTTATCACACATACTTGCCTATTTCTACTGCACGATATGTGCGTTGGCACTGGCGTCTCATGCAAAGGCCATGTTCTCGGATCCTGGAGCCGTGCCGCAGTGTGCTGTACCGATTGATTCAGTTGCGAGGCGACACGAATCGCATGCCATGTGTCGGTTATGTAAATGCTACAAACCACCAAATTCCCACCATTGTCGTATTTGCAACCGTTGTGTGAGTCGAATGGACCACCATTGTCCTTGGGTAAGTGATGCACTATGTCATTATTTTGATTATGAATATTGTATGACCAACAATCCACTCATACTTTCATTCTTGTAAACGTCAGATGAACAACTGCGTTGGAGCGGCCAATCTGAAGTCATTCATTTTGTTTCTGAGTTATACTTGGATTGGCTGTGCTTTTGCACTCATTATATTTGGGTGTAATTATTTTTTATGTCAAGATGAAAGCTGTGAGTTTCCAGGAGTTCTGGTGCAGTTGGTACGAGTGATGACTGTCATCTGCACAGGGAGTATTCTATTTGTGTCATCAATGCTGGCGAATATTACATTTGGAGTAATGACAGGGTCCGGTACTATCGATCGTTTGAAAAGAAGGATATCTAGTACAACTGAACATGCCGACGACCCCCCGCTACAGATATCACAAATATTTGGAATTGGGCACAAAGCCACTTGGTTCATTCCAACGGATCCAGTATTTCCTGATTATGATAGAGTGCTGGGTTATTCCATGCCACAACGACTTCTGCGTGAGGGCAATGAAAACACATCAGTCTGCTAAGCACAAGGGATGTGTTGCATCATATCAACGTGAAATGACAGACCAACTCATACCATACTTTCAACATACGACAATTCATAAAAAAAATGTTATTTAATTATGAATGGGACGAGCATTGCCGAGCGTCCTTCAAATCTCTCCCAAAATCACATAATCGTCATCGGCAAATCTGCCCCTATCACTTATCCATCCACTCTCTACAATATTACCGTGTGATGCACAATCAGCAGGTTTCAACGCAATTTTGTAACGGACTACAGCAACGCAATCATCTTCACTTTCTTCATCACTTTCTACCAGTGATATGGCTGGTGGAGGGAGAGTCTTCTTTTCAATAAAGTACCTCTCATCTCCCTGATATAATTTGCCAATCAAATTTTTGGATTTATCAATGTCGAAAACCTCACGGATGGTCGCCCCCCTGTCGGATAGGATGCGTATTTTCCCTTGATATTTCAGAGTAGATGGTGGCGATTTTGATTTACTCGCCAGAGTTGAGTGATTCTTTCCATTCTCTTTGGCACCATGTCTACTTTCATCCTGATTGGCCGAAAATGCTCCTGGTGGCAGAGCTTTCCTAGCTGCAAATTGCTCAAATTCATTCTTTTTGGGAGATGTTTGTTTATCACCATTGGCTGAGTCTTTTTCTAGGTGCGGGGACTTTCTAGCTGATTGCTCCTTTCTGTTCATTTTGGCAGGTAGCCCATCGACGTCACAATTCATCGATATCATATTATCTACTGATTGAGACTTTTGTGCTTTGGTATTAGGAAATTGATACCACGATGATGGAATGCACATTCCATGTTCTGTTTTTCTAGTGAGGTTCAAATGCTCAAATAGCGTGCACCTGGGACTCTCTATTTGCGTTGTTGCATCCGAGCATGAACTCCTACACGGAGGGAAAGCAATGCGATATCCCTCAGCATCATTGTTCCTAGAGTGAGGATCGATTCTACCAACCAAACTATGATAGATTGCATTATTCTGCATAGATGTTGGATTTCTGTCATCAGCATTGTTCATTTTCATTTTGTATTCAAATGCCCGTTCTATATCTTGCCTGAAGCCAGAACCAGATTTGTATCGTGCCATGTCAATTCCAATTTCAAGCATTGATGGTATTGCAGACAGCAATGCGGATGAATCCATTGCATCCATAAATCCCAGCGTAAATTGAACTGTATTGGATAGGGATGCTTCTCCTTCAGCTCCTTCATCATAAGAAGGTAGTGGTGAACCTGAACCCCTCTGCAATGCGTTTGCATCCAATCCTCCACCAGCATTTATCTCGCTGCTCTTCTGTCCCACAGATGCCCTGCCAGGATAATAAGAAGGACGCCCATTCAGTAAATTCTCCTTGCAATGACCAGCATCAGTGCCGCGGGCAGCACCAACATCACTGCGACGACTTTGTTTCGAAGACGCAGTCGATGATAGATTTTGGAGGGCACAAATAATGCTGGTCGCACTGCCATCTTCCTTTTGGCGCCGACGTTTCTTCTTCAGCCTGGATTTCCGAATGGGTGATATACCCTCTGCTTTGCCGCTCATTTGATTTGCCCCCTATCTGGTGATATCAATTGTCTAGCCCATCCAGTCTATTCTGATCTGGGCATTTATGCCACAAACACAAAGATTGCCAATTGCCCAACAGATTGGGCAATTGGCGGGAACGCATTCGGATTAGGGTTAATCTGGGTTAATCAACCCAAGCGGCCAACCAACCGTGAACCAACGCCCCAAAGATGGGGTGATAAAATAGACACCGCCTACAATACCCTCCACCCCTACTTGAAATCCCCGGGGGAGGAGTCGATATGGTTATAGGTAGGTAGGTATGCAATACAGCGATATTCTCCTCTAGGTATGAACATTGTTGGTGACAGGCCTAACTAATAGCGCACACCCCCCTCAAGAAAATAGCTCGGCTCTCCTTTGTTGTCTCACAATTATGGTAGAAGACGGCGAATGAACACAGCATCATAATCCAATGCCTCACGCAGTCCGAAACAACAACTCCAAAAAAGACATGGGAGGCAAAAAAGGAAAGGGAGGAAAGGGCAGAGGACGCGGCGGTCCAGGTCGAGGTCGAGGCAGAGGAGGCGGGGCCGGACGAGGTCAAGGAGCCGGCCGCGGCCAAGGCGGACCGGCGGGCAGAGCCGTCCAACAAACACCGCCGCCCAAACTACTCCGTCTATTCTACCTGCAACAGCATTTAGTCCTCAAATGCTTCAATTATTTGGACGATGCATCCCGCGAGACTGTATTCGGTGTCATGGGCTGGCCATTGGATAATTACAGACGGAGGAAGGCCGTGTTGAAACAACAATTGGAGAATGCCGAGACGATGAGAAAGAAGCGGGCGGAGGAACAAGCGAAGAAGGCGAATGAGGAGAATGATGTTGGCGACGCCTCCTCTGAAACTAGGGAGGAAGAGGGAGGAGACGAGAAGAAGAAGAAGGCGGATGACGAGAAGAAGAAGGATGATGGCGATGATGAAGCTGTGTTCTGTGCACCGTGCGCTGATGCTGATGACGATGGCGATGATGCCCCAAAGCCAAAGCCTCCTGACAACAACACCACCACTAAAAGCGAGGCCGAAACGAAACTGGAAGCCTGTCTTCTACACTCGGGCTCTCCCCAAGTCTCCCAAACCTCCATGGCGATGGCAGGTTCTTCGTGGGTAGCTGCAATGTCAAAAAAACAAAGAGTGAGCATGGCCAAGGACTCATTGAATCTCTTTACGCAGGCGGTGAATGAAGCGTGGGTGGAGGATGCGAATGCGAGCGGTGATGGTCCGTCGTCGTCCGAAAGTTTGGATGAGCTGGACAGCTTGCCGTCGCCTTCGGGGGACGAGGAGAGCGTGGAGGATTCGGAGGTTGACAAGAGTTTGGTGAAGGCTGCGGCGGAAATGACTGTTTCTGATGGAGAGGGGAATGCGAGTATGGAGGTAGAGGCCGAGGAGAGCGGGGATAAGACACCATTGGCCGATGATGTAGTGGTCAAAGTCAGTGAGGGAGACGTTCAAGTTGTCGAGAAGGAGGGATCGAATGATGTCGTGGAAGAAAAGCCTCCTGTTGAAGCAACGCCTGTTGCCGAAGCAGGGGGAGAGGTCAACAGTGGCGAGAAAAAAGAAGCAACTATAGTAGAAGCAAAGGCTGAAAACGGAGAAGCGGGAGAGACCATGAGCACCGATGAAAAGGAGGGAGAGAACGATGGCGAAGAAAAGAAGGAAGAGGAAGCAACCAATAAAACTCCACAAAGAGAAATCCTCCCACCCCTCTTCGCACGCACCGATCCCGACACCCTCCTCGACCGCCTAAACACCCGTCGTCTCTACGGCCGCATCCTCTACTACAAGCGTGAACACCGCAAGAAGCAAATGGAGCTCTCTACCCCATTGGACGATGATGATAATATCACCAAGCAAAAGTCAAAAAGGGGTACCAAGAAGAACAAGAAGAGTGATCAGATTCAAGCACAGTTTGATAGGGAAATTAGGGAAAATAGGACAAAAGCTCGTATTTGGCCAAAGAATTTGGATATTCATCAGATTGCTGATGAGGAGTGGGATGATCTTATGAGGATTGCGGAGCTTAGGTAAGACAGATGGACCGTTTTTTTTATCTTGAGGGTTCATGTTATTGGATTGCAGGTATTTTGGTCATGACGAACCCTACTGACATGATATTGTATGTTCTCACGGTTGACATTTTCTTTGGCAAAACGTCAGGAATAACGGGGAGCCGTTGCCATTCGATCCCATCCCTACGCAGCATGAACTGCTCTTGTTTCAAACTTGCCCACGCGCCGTGGGAGTGTTGGCATCCTATCCCCGAAGTGGTAATAGTTTAATGCGTACATTGTACGAGCATACAACGCTTCGTGTGACTGGGAGTGATATGCAGGGTGGTTTGGCGAAGCATGGTAAGTTTCTTTTGTGGCTGTATTGTTGTTTTCATATATAACACATACTATCCATCAGAATGACACAAGCTCACAACATATGTTGTGTTGCCAATATATACGTGCGCAGATCTTGTTGGAGAGATGGCCGTTGGAGCCAATATGGTGCAGTTTGTGAAGACTCACTTCCCCGAACGTCAGGGAACCCCACCATTCCGTGCATCCCGGGTCGTCCTCCTCGTTCGTAACCCATTCGACGCCATCGAATCCTTCTTCAACCTCATGATGACGGGGAAGCACACCGCATCCCTCGAGCCCGAAGTACGTGCCAAGACTACCAAATATTTCGAGGAATACGTGTTGAAGGAAATACGTGTCTGGAGGGTCTTCCACGAGTTTTGGATGAACCAGGATATTCCCCTCCTCCTCATTCGTTATGAGGATCTCATTCGTAAGCCGGATAAGGTGATGGAACGTGTACTTGCATTCGTTCTCGAGGTTAAGCGCATGGGCACGTTCTTCAACGAGCGTATCCAACGGTGCATCAGTGATCACGAGGAGATTGAACGCATGGGTTCGTACAAGCCTCGTTCTGGTGGTATTGGCAAGTCGCTGGCTAAGTATTCGCCGGAGTTATTTGCGAAGCTGAAAGCAGATGAGGCACTTACGAAAGTCATGAAACATCTTGGTTACGAGTGGTTGATTGATCAACCAGCCGAAGAATGGCAGAACTTGGAGTTTCTGGAAGATTACGCCGTCGAATATTTGCCCTCGTGGCAAGGTACCGAGCAAAAGAAAGTTGTCGTACTTAATAGAGGGAACTTGGCTCGGGGAAGGAATGAGGTTACTCCGTGGCAAAAAATTAAGATGGAGTTGGGTATTACGGGCGAAGGCAAGAAGTGTGACTGTGAGCAATGTAAAGCTAGGGCAAAGAAGCACGAACAAGTAGGAGATGGAGTGAAGGAAGCAGCTGACACGGGGACTGGGGAAAGAGGAGAGCAGCAAGCGGCCAATGCAGAAGCTGGAGAAGGAGGCGAGAAAGCAGAGGCTGGTGAGCCAGCGGAGAAGGCGGAGGCTGGAGATTCGGGAACGCAGGAGTGTAAAGTAGAGGCTGGGGAGTCAGCGGAGAAGGCAGAGGCCGGGGAGTCAGCTGAGAAGGCAGAGGCCGGGGATTCGCCAAAGCAAGAGGTTAAAGCAGAGTCTGGAGTACAATGTGTTGAAGCAAAAGCTGAAAAGTCAGTAGAGCCAGCGGTTGATGAAGGGGATTTCGGGTACGCAGCAGAGCAAGGGTAGGACGGGGATGGCAGTTTAGTTAATGTTGACTGATGCTTGAAAAAAGGGTGGTATTGTGGCTGGAAGACAACGTCCTCTGTTGGTCAGTTTAAGTATCTGTTTTATCTTGACGAACTAAAAGAGGTTAACAAACACACACAAAGAATCTACTAGAACCACGCTTGACAAAGACTGAAAAGGGTTCAGCAGCTATGCTCAGGAAATACCCAATGTTTCCCACATAGAACAGTTCTCAAGAAAAAAGAAGTTAATGTCATTATATCTCCACCCATGTATCCAGAGTAAGGGATGCCATAATGTAGGATGGAGATGGCTGCTAACCAAGAGTAGAGAGGAAGTGAAGTTTGAAGAAAGAATAGTTATTGTGGCTGGAAGGCAACGTCTGTTGGTCGGTTTTGGTGTCTGTTGTTTATCTTGATGAAATAAGAGCTGTTGCGAAAAAAACAGATCTGAAGGAAAAATAATGTTATGATATCTAGTAATGATATCGTTACCTAGACAGTCGTTTTATGGCTTATGCACCTCACTCAGCAAGTATTATTTCTTCTCAATTATTTCAGCTTCGATGATGTTGTCATCCTTCTTGCTAGACGAAGATGACTTGCCAAACACATTCCCCCCTCTTCGTGAACCGACCGATATGTTTCTTCCATTTATATTCACAGTCAACGAACTGATCTCCCCATTACTCGACTCCATTGTTGCAACGCCACTCCCTCTTGGTCCTCCCACCTGAAAACTTGCTCTTACTCGAGCTGTAGATTTTCCATTGATAACTGTAGTTGCTGATTGTTGGGACAATGGCTGCCCAATTTGCAAAGGACCGCCCAACTCTTCAGCTAGAATTGGGTCATTCACCAAACGAAAACGAGCTTCCTCGAGCATTTCTTGAGCTTGTGCAGCCTGCTCCGCCATTCCTTCTGCAGCCCGTGCCATGAGTGGAGCGACCATGCGTCCCATCATACGGATAGGAAGCGGTGCATCTTTCAGCATTGCATTAATCCCTCCTTTTATTTCTTGCTTTCTCTCCTTCTTGATTATTTCAGAGCGCTTCTCTTCTTTCGATTTGCCAAAGGGTGTGAGTGATTTTATCTTGTTGGCGCCTTTCTTTAATAGATTGCCTCCCGCTTTCTTGAAGGCCTGCCAGTCACTGTCATCATCTCTCTGGGAGAAATAGAGGCGAGATTGGTGGTGCTGCGCCACTACTGTCCGCAGCGGCATAGGTTGAATTGTTGGACCATGTCTCAGGCGACGCATGTCGATAGCGGTAGGGATGGATTTTTGCGGCGCAACAAATGCCCATGATGATGATGCACCGGATAGAGTGCCAAAGGCAGCGGCGCAGAGGATCCTTGCAGCAGGAGTGCGGCAGCAATAATGTTTAGTGGTAGTAATTCTCATGATAGAAAACATCAACGCAATGATTTATGAGAATGAGAAGTTCGCTGTCTGGTTCCACACAGCCACAGCCACTATGTTGAGCTATGACTATGAGCCACAGTGGATCTATGTGGATCTTCAGGGTGAAGGGTGAATAGAAATACGGGCCTCAGTCAGTACCACGCTTGCAATCAAATAATGTGGTTTTTGAGTAATTGTGGTCCAAAATTTTCAGACCACCAAAAAAAATGACTCCCGCTCGCCAGC
>JALLAU010000641.1:0-13580 GCA_036939495.1 Thalassiosira hispida
TGCTACAGATAGATGATCTGTAGGTAGATACGTTGGTAGATAGACATGGTACAAAATTCGAGTTTTAAATTTATCAAGACGACAGCATTGCAAGACGATTTCGTTTCACTGAAGAATTGACCTGGGGAAAACCTGTCTCCGATAGAGTACCTTTCATCTTCGGCCTTTGTCAAAGTAGTTAAAAATCTGATTGATAGTTCAGATTGCTTCTCCTTCCCCTACACACCTTTCTCTCAATGCAAAACGAATTGTTGTAGGGCAAGATTTCGGAGAGTGAAGAACATGATGCCAACGTTGAGCCCTCCTCCTAATCCTATCTATCAACTCGCTGCAACATATCATCATAGTGCGGCTCAGATCCTCTCTCTAAACCGAAAAATCGTGATGACCAACGCATAACGCCGTAGCCAAAATTCCAAAAACAAAGAAGGGTTGACTCTGAGCCTGGTATTTGACGTCATTAGCCACCGGATCAGGCAAGAGCAACGTAGCCTGGAAATAAATCTGAGGCAATAATAACCCAAGAATGATTGCTGCGTAGGTTGTCTCGCCAATGGTTTGGAGGTAGGCGGCAACTCCCAGTTGGGTAAAGGTAACGGAGCCGGCGCAGATGTATTTGGCTCCATCGATACCAAAGGCGACAGGGAGGGAGTTGAGCCCCATCTGACGATCTCCCTCGACTGATTTGAAGTCATTGACGATGGCGATTCCGAGGCCGGCAATGGAGTAGAGGACCGGGCTGCAAAGAAAGAAATTTTGTAGAAAATTGATGTGGTCAGTAACAATACCATCCAGCAAGCCATTGTTGACAAACGTATAGATAAGTGGCACGAAATGATATCACAATCATTTCCAGGATAAGAATCCTCCCAAACAAAACCATTCTGAATCTCTAACACAAGAAATAAGGCCAATTTCCATTATAAATGTACTCACAGGATGAAGTAAATCGGACGATCCAAGGTGCCAAAAACAGCCTGACCACACCACCAGGGCAAACTAATGTACGAGCATCCCAAGGCATAATTTCCCGCCCATCCATTCTGCTTCAGCTTCAGGGGAGGAGCACTGTAAATGTACGAAATGAAAGACCCGAAGACACTCAATGCCAGCACCGTGGGGAAATCATGTTCCGCCCACACATCAAGTCCATAGGCAATTCCCAACCCACCCAAGAGCAAGAACCAAATTTGAAAGATGACCTCTCCCTCACTAATGCGGCCACTTGGAATTGGACGGTAGGGTTCGTTAATAGCATCAATATCACGATCATACCAATCATTAATTGTTTGGGTGAACCCCGTCAAGAACGGCCCAGCCAAAATCATGGCAACTAATCCCTTCGCGGTATCTTCCAACCCCAACATAACATCTCTATCGTTAGGGTCAAAGGGGTTCCATATCCAATGATAGTTGCCAGAGGCGGCGGCACCGCACATGACACCCCAAACTAATGGGATCCACGTCACGGGTTTGGTAAGTTGGAGACGGATCTTCCATATGTCGGTTGTCTCGGACGCACCCTTGACTCCTAGGAGCTGACGGATGTCGGCGGATCCGTCGCCGACTTCTTCGTTGGATTTGGGTGGGACGGCGCTGAGACGGGAGGTGGAAAGAAGCGATGATTCGGTTTTAGGGAAGGGGTAGAATGATTCTTCATTATTGTTCGTTGGGAGCATGGAGAGGGATGACTGTTGGGATGACAGCCCCGCGAAAGAACGCGGGGCTGGCGAGAATGCCAACACTGTAGAGGTGGCTAGGAGCGGGGCTAGTAGAAAAGACTTCATGGTTGCCATGTATTATTTGTGCGCCGATCAGGTAATTTGTGCGGTCGTTCCAAGTGGAGCGAATCTTTGTCATTGAACTCTTTCTACTGTAGGAATAGTAAGGTAGTCAAAGATCCAATCTACCGGGCAGCAAGAAATAGCGGGAACAACACAACCCGAACCCCCCCCCCCCCCGCCCCTCCCAAATTCAAATAAAGTAGAACCTAATCGAGACTAGATTTATTGCTGAGATACTCGCGAGACTCTTCATTTTTCATTGTTTAATTTGCCTCCGCAGCCACGCCACTAAGAGCTACGACGATGAACTTCAACTCCAAAGCATCCATCGACGCTCCGCCGCCGCAATGCAACTCTATCGAGCCGGAAGGCGGCATCTGCCACGGCATTGACCAATTGAAACTCGACGATTGTAAAATTGTCGATCGATTGGACATCGACACAAACGACGATCTCGTCGCATGCCTGAACTCATTGTCGGATGACGTCTTGCTCAATGTTCTTTTGTACTGTGGTCCAACCGATGTAGAGGGGAGTTTGAAGCTCGTGAATCACAGTTTTCAGTAAGATGATTCGATATCAATGCTTCGTGTACGTTTCGAGGTTGTGCATACTCATTTGAATTCATTCTATCCCGCATTCACAGCAATGCTACGTCGTTGTCGAAGACCCTGTGGAAAGAATTTTGCATTCTAACAGGGAAAGCAATGGATGTCAAATTTGCCGAAAGTGAAACATCGACTAACGACTTTATAAACTTTGAGTCGCTTTCGACTCGAGTCCTTTCAGAGGAGAAGAATGAGAATACCGTAGACGGGGCACCATCATTTTCAATTACAGCCAAAGTTGATGTTGCTGATGCCAATACCTATCGGGTTTATTACTTCCGTAATCCTAACGTACCAATCGATTTTCCATCGGTCAGCGAGGCTGTGAAACATTGTCCTCGAACATCAAACCAGCTGGCTCTCACAGACGACTCGGCGTTCTATTCTGGCACCGGGACGGTGGTGCTAATGCCGGGGGTTTATAGTGAATGTGTTTGTATCGGCGGCGAGCCGTGGACTGTGGGTCAAACTTTCGACAAAGCAGTCGTAATCCGTGCAGCATTCCCATCGATTGGTGCAACAATTTGTAGCCAGCAGCCAGAAGAGACGACACAAAACGACAAGCCATGCATTTCCATTTCGACGTGTGACAACGAAACGTTGGAGGGTGTACAGAAAGGGATCTCTGTTCGATTATCTCATCTCCGAATAGAACATTCTACGCCAGGAGTACGTCTCTGTTTTCGTACATAATGCTTCGAAGCTTATCGTGTGTGCATCTCAAGTCCAGCTCACTTTTTTCAATGGTTCTACATGTTCCCAGGCCGATATATGGGGCGGCAATTGCACAATTTCAATCGAGGGTCCAAGGGCTCATGTTGCAATTGATTCTTGTATCCTCCAAAGTGACTCAGGACGAGGCTTGGTTTGTTCAAACCAAGCGGTATGTGAGCTTAGTCGGTCGAGCATTGTGGACTGTGCAGCAACTGGATTTTATTTGGGTGACTGGGGGTCTCGCGCACGCATTTCTGGGTGTAATATTGTACGGAACGGTTTTGGCTCAAGAAGGCTGTGTTCCTCTGGGGACGAGGACGAAGCTGGCAACATCTTGGGTCGAGTTGCAACCCACACCAGAATGTTCGAACGGGTGCTTCCTAATTCAAGACAAGACTTCGAAGCTGTGCCTCCTGGTCATTCAGGTAAAAGATCAATAAAATGACGATGTGTTCGTTTATCATCATGGCAAGAATTTCTCGTTCGTTTTTATCATGGCAAGATTTGTGATATTTCCATCGATTGAGAAGCCAACTCCTTTTTGTTCTGCGCATTTTCATTTAGGAGTGTATATTGAATCATCTATGTGCTGGATAGATGACACTCTCCTGGCTGGGAATTGTCTCACAGGGCTGTCCGTGGTACGTGGTGGATTTGTTGCGCTTTCAGGGTCAGATATCACCGAGAATGGCCACACTAGCCCTATTTTGATTGAAGATGCACATGATGCCCGTGACGCAACGAATCTGCAAGGCATTAGTATTCGTGGAGGAGTAATTGAAGGACCAGTGAAGAATAGTTACACCAGCTTGCAGAGGGCCGACGGAAAACACATCTTCAAGGGTGGAGTCATTCGTGAAGGCGCGTCTTGGTTGGACCCGCTTGAAAACTTGAGTATGCATAGACAATAGCGAGACAAAGTATCGGAAGATACAATTCGTTGCGAAACCTGGACAGCTGAAGAGCGTTGGCGAAGAGGGGTCAAAGGTCTGATGGCGTGATTGAACAAAAGTATTGAACGAAGAATAAAAACATAGACAAATGCAGGAGACATAGTCGCCTTTTATCTATTCATAAGTTTCATTTGCGATGAAATATTGAACTAGATACAGTATGATAAGTCAGCACTATTTGTAAAGTAATCGAACAGTGTGCATCTACAATCTGTACAAAGCTAACCCTAACTGAATAGCTTCAAATGAGTACTCCTAATTTGTTTACTTTGAGGTGTGTGTGTTGAGCGAGCTACTTTGAGCTACAAGCGATGTTAACGAATGTCGAAGCGAAGGTAGGAAGAAGTGAAAGTTAGAAGTGATTGAACAAGGTAGAAAAAAACAAAATCAAAAAAAGTATAGACACGTAGGATATGCTCAGGCACTCTGACATCTCGTGGTGTCTCAAGGAGGAGCAAGACTTATATCAGGCCTCGCACGCCCAATCACTTTCACTCAACCTTCCTCCAGGTCTGGTCAAGTGATATCATTGCTAAAAGGTTTCAGTCCTGGGACCAAAAGGTTTCAGTGCACCCGATCACATTCACTCGTCGATTTGATTACTTTGGACTCGAAAATGAGTTGCACCACCAGCACGTGTGTCGTGCTGTAGTGGCACACTCTCGACCTGGTTCTCTCACAATTCTCAAGAGATCAACCAACACCGACCACCTTCTAACTCTCCCCAACATCAACATGAAGATTACAACTGCAGCCGTTATGGTTCTTGCCTCCATGACGGCATTGACTTCCTCCCCCGCCACCGCTTCCGTGGAATCCCGTCGTGGCGGTGATGAGTCGCCCGATCGTATCTCTTTGCGTCGCAAAACGGTTGAGATGTCGTTCCCTTCTAGCACGAAGTACGAGTCCATGAGCTACGATGCTCTTGTCGATGAATCGAAGACCGAATGCGGTTACAGTTCCAAGTCACGCAAGAGCAAGTCGAGAAAGACCAGCCACCTCCTCGCCGTGCACGATCATCGTCTTGGCGTACCATTGTGCTCTGCCGAAGGACAGTCTTGCTCCTCTGGTCAACTGGTCGAAGGTAGGAATGGAAAAGGACCCGAGCTAAACTCGCCAAATACCCTTGATGGCTGTGCGGATGGGACTTCGGGAGCATATCTCGTTGATGAGTCCATTGAGATGGTCAAAGTGTCGTCAGTCGGCGGAGGGCTCCTTCGTGTTGGGTGCATGGCCGAAATCGAGGCCTTGGTCTATTGCTGGGGTAATGGTAGTCAGGACTATGCCTACTTTTACTCCACCACCGACATCCGCAATCCCTCTTGGGAGCTAGTTGCTTCGATGTCATGCCCAGGAGAAGGATACCAGTCGCTAAGGGCTCAGTACATTCTTCCTGCTGGTGCTGTCCAAGCTTTGCGTGTCAACTTTCGCTGGGCACAGGGTGAGGGGCCATGCTCTTACAGCAGTTGGGGGGGACCGAGATGATCTAGTTTTTCAAGTTGCCTCTGGTGCCGAGGTGACTACCAAACCCGCCCGTCTCGTTTCCCCTCTCAAACCTATGGATTTTGGTCTTTGCGCACAGCTTGACATGGAGCGCTGCGTGGAGGCTTCCAATCTTTGTCATTGGAGTGATGACAGCGAGGGATGTTACCCGAAGAAGGTTTGAGTGGGGTGACGTACCGTTGGGGGGAAAAGAAGAAGTTGTCATTGTAGGAGGTTTATATGTCTCCATCTCTGTGGAGTGGCAACAGCAAGGGTTGTCACCCGAAGGTTTGATGCGGTTCAGGATCAGAATGTGTAACGGCACAGGAAAGCTCATCTTCCGATCGTACAAGGAATAATACTATTAAGTTTAGAAGAATGTTAGTACAATTGAGATAATTGCTGTATGCAATGTGTGTTTAAATTCTCTAGGAAAGTTTTGACGACAACGGAGCTGCCGAAGTTCATAGGCCTTGATAGGCAGAACTCTAAATCGCAGCAAAGTGCAAGTCTAATATGCACGAGCAACTATGCAATTTCTCCAATATGGAAGTAAAACACCTGCCAATACCCATCACGCAGGTGGACTAGTTGTCTTGAGCTGTGCGTTGTTTGGCCCATAGTCATGGAAGTTGGGCCTCGCTATGCTTTGCAAATTTCTAAATAGAAATCAAATCAATATCTACTCACCGCAGATTTGCTGCAAATTCCCATTTATCCTGAAAATGAAAGTTGTGATCAAGTGGCGCAATGTTTCCCGTGTCTGTACTGGATGTTCAAAAGTGAAAGAATGTGAGGCATTACCTTGTAGCCCAGACAGTTCGGGATCGCAGAAAGTATTTATTGACAAGTGATTGGGTATGATAACGAACTTTCCCATCGCTAACGCTTCAAAAGTGGTGGTACATAAGACTTCGGATACTGATGGATTTACAAATACCTTGTACTTCTCTCCAAGTTTGGCATGATCGACAGGACCCAAGAATTTAGCGGGAATTGGTCGACGGCGCCACTCATACAATGTCTTTGGTATCTCAAACTCTTGTGATGATATTTTGATTGACTGGAGTTTCTTTGCGATCAGTTCTCGTGACAGTGACTGCAGCTCCTCCAAGTCTGATTTGGCCTCTTCTGTCTCAGCTCTTTTGTTGTGTTGTCTTCGCCCGCGGAAAGCTCACTTGATCTCATCTTCTTCTGGCCCACTGCCATGCACGTCAATCGCAAAATATTTGCCCGTGCACTCCATAGAATTCTTCTAGCTCTAGCATTATTTGTTCAAAACCCTTCGCCCAGAGGATTTTTCCAATAGTATACATGACCTTCCAATTCTTCATCCAATGGCAATTCTTCATCCAATGGCAAGCCAGTCTTCTCAAGCGAGAGAGTGTCCTTCTTCTCCCTTCATTTATGAAGCCCTCGCGGACGCAATGAACGTTTTCAACACACTCCTTTTCTGGTGCGTAGCTCTGAAGAACGCCACTAAGTTTGATTACCTCATGGCAGTAAGCCCTTATCATTGCCGATGGCACGACTTGAATTGCTGGAGCCTGACAGACGATACGGGTACAGTTTTGATTGAGAAATAACAAATCACAGCATAACATGATATGATACACTACGCAGATGACTTCTTTTCGCTACTCACAGTCCATAGTCCATGGAATTGAGCGCCAGCATACTCGACGTAAGTTGTGTGCAAAATCCCTACAACATACCGCGAAGACTTTAGTCCATCCTTCTCTGGGAGCTCGATACCACTTCAAATGTTCTGCCATAAGATGTGAATGCAGGCTGTGATATTGATGAAGAGTGTAAAACTGCAAAAATAAGACACAGTTTAACTCACCTGGTTCTTCCAAAATACAAAGTGCATCAGCGAGGCTACGTCCATCTGTTTCTTGAAGAACAGCACATATATCTCCCACTGTCACAAAACAATGAGTTGGATATCAGTAGTTAAATAAGGCCATTGAGAAGGGTGGTTGCAATAATGGCCAAGGAGGATCATTAATCGCCAGATACTTACTGGCAAAAATAGACGTAAGGCCAGAATGATAACGGGCAGGATAGAACAGTAATCTTAAACCAGTTTCAGGGTCAGCCTCCTCTGGCATTTTGGCATCATGACACAACCACTCCCGGATATGCTGTTCTTGCTCTTCCGTACTGTCAAACATTCTATCATGACCATACAACTCAATCCTGTCCTCTTCCAATTCCAGCCAAGGTATAACTAGTGTCACCATTTATTGTTGAACTTGCATCCTATCAAAAGAAGTATTAGAGTTTGAACCATCAACAAGTTGTTCTTCTTCAGTAGTTGTTCGTCCACAAAATATGTTTGGTTATTGATGTCTTTCAATCTTCTTGACAAATAAGCTACCCTAAGCAATGGATTCAACGCCGTGCCCGGCAATACCGCCGTTGTTGTCACATAGATAATTCTATTAGGTAGACAAAGATCACTTTGTGGGGTGATATCATCATCATCATCATCATCATCACCGTCCAGGTCGAAGAAGAAGATGTCATTGTTATTCATTGAAGCATCTTGTTCTTGATTGACGAGCGTGAAACTAACAGCTGCCATACGATCTAGAAACATCCGTCGGGCATCTTCTAACTGTTCATTCATTTTGTACATCATAGGCTTATTTGCTCGCTTCTATCGTACCCTCATATTATCACCTCCTGTAGGTTGCTTATTTTTCCTTTGATACAATATTTTCTTCGCTTTCAATAGGTTCCACGTCAAAGAGTTCTCGGGAACCCTAACATACTGGTGTCTGTTGACGCCAGTTTTCAAGAACTTACTAGCGCATTCCCGCTTTGCTTTAGCATCTTCTTCTGATGCTGCGGAGATCACAGTATGATGTTTATTGATGCTCTTCAAGTTTTCCCACCGAAAGAATTGTGTAAAGCGATCCATGGATTCTTCAAAATTCACGTCTACAAATCCTACGAGGCATTTCCTTCCGAGCACCTCCTTAGCAACCTGTAGATGCCGTTTTGTAAGTTTCTGGGTCATTGAATTTGTAATTATGCGGGTCATCCTATCAAATACAAATACATATGGGTTAATACAAAATGATTTCTGTGTTTCATGAAGAAAGAGGCCGAACAAAGAAGCCACCAACTCACCAATTATCTTCCGCTATAGAGCTGTTTGCATACTGGTTAATTGTCATACCAGCGACAGCCGGTGCCTTATTCCTTTGCAAGTTGTGGAATAAAGCAACTGCACGATAAACGGGGTGTCTCAATATTGTAAAGCATCTTCCCGTATGACCATTATCTTGGAAGAGCTCTGCAGTATTGTAAATGAAACGTGTGAGAATGACATCTGCGACGCCAGATCGTCCAAGGCCAGCGTGTTTGGCAGCTTGGATCCCAGCAAGTGTATTCATATCGATATTCAAATAGTGAGCTCCATCATCCAATGTCATCACGGAGAGATGCTACGAGAAGTATAGATAAATGTCGATAAGTGCACATTATATGCTGCAAAAAGTGGCAGATGTAGAATAGAAGCATGCAACATACCTGACTAATGTTTTTACTGAGAACAGCCTTGCCATCATTGCTCGAACCTGTAGTGCCTGCCACAATCATATGATAGCAGTGAGTGAATATCTCTTCGACGGAAGTGGCGCCAGAGAGTGGGATACGCCAGAATACGGGCGCGTCAATTCCAAGACTGCTGACTGTCTGTCAGATAAATCCGAAAGAGTGACAAGGTGAAAATGAGAGATGAAAGAGTTGAAGCCAGCAATAAGAAAGTTTCTACTCACATCTGTTTGGTCTGGAATGCGATATGGATGATTCCAGCGCCAATATGAGTCTTTGTATCGGTCCAAAACCTCCTGAGAATCAAAATTTGGATCATCTTCTGGTTGTGTACTGAAAAATGCTTCTGTTTCGTCGGTTGTGGCAACGTCATTCTCTAATTTGCCTCCTTCCTCGAGTATGAAATCTCGTCCTGTTCCATAAGCTATTCCTAGAAGAACCACGCCCCCTTTGATCTCGGGCTTTTCCCAGTTGGTCGAATTGGTTTCTCTGTGGTAATAGTAGTAACTTTCCGATGATTTGTCATAGTACTGGACCCCTATGGTACATGTTGAATGGAAGAATTGATTAGTGCAGTAGGTACCAGATGAGATCTCGGCTGCAATACTGAGTTGGCACAAAGAATCTTTAAAAGCAATCACTTACAATGATTTGTATATCCCTCAATAGTTTCATTAATAGTATCATAATTCTCACTTTCGCCTTCTCCACCTCCAGTCTTGGTATTGATATCCCACCCAGGACTTGAATCTGCCAAGACATTTGCAACTTCCATTTCTGCACACACCAATGTATAAATGGGTTAATATATGTATGGTTTCTGTGATACTTGAAGAAATAAAGTGAAACAAAGCTATAGCCACTCACCAAAGTCTTCCCATTTTTCAGCCTCCATTTCCTTCTCTTCCACTGTCAAATTGCCATGACGGGTGTTATGGCTGTGCTTGTGATATTTGGGAATGCCAATGTCACCCTCGCTGCCATCAACAATTTGTATAGTATCATCACCGCCAAGAGCATCATCATCATCAAAACGATGTCCCCATCGAGAAGATGGCTTTGAGCCCTTATGAGCTGAATGTTCCAAGTTTGCATCGTTTGTATGTTGTGTTGATCTTTTTCCCAGTGCATGGAATGTAAGTGCAGCTGCAACAGCCAATGAAGATATCAGTACATTTTTTGCAAAACGTTTACATTTGAATGATGAAGAAGAATGATAATCGTTAAAATCAACATCATCCCATTCATCCTCCTCATACCCCGATTCACCACTTTCCCACCACCATTTACTTTCTTGTCTCTCCCTTCTTTCTTGCATTCGTCCCTCAATCTCAAATTTCTCTTGTCGATCTCGTTCTTTGCGATCCGCACGTGACATTAAATAGTCTACTCCCCAACCATCTCCCTTAGCATGTTGATCTTTGTGGTTATCTGTGGCAAAGTTGAAATTGTTGGAGGGGGCAAAGAATAATGGAGCTTCTTCGTCTTCGCCGTCATCACTGTAGAAATCATCATCATGAACGTCTGCTTCTTCTTGTCTTTTGGCATTGCCATGATGTTGATGTTTTGATGGCTGTTGTATTGGTTGGATATTGAATTGTGTAAAGGCGTGATCATCATGATTATATTCATGTTGATGATCCTGATTGTTTTGCTGATGGTGTTGTTGATGATAATCACTTAGTAAGTCACTTAGCTGGTGGTGCACATCTTGTGCTTGGTTAGGGTTAGGTTCCTGCTGATGATCACTTTGCTTATGGTGCATAATTTGTGTCTGTGTTTGCAGCTGGTGATACTTATCTTCCTCGTCTTCTTGCCAATCCCTTGGATCATTATTTCCTCCACCTCCATGTTGTTGGTCGTGGTTATCATTTTGATCTGATTCATGATTGTATTCATGTTGGTCATGATTGTTTTGCTGGTGGTGCACATCTTGTGTCTGTGCTTGCAGCTGATGATACTGCTCTTCCTCTTCTTCCTGCCAATCTCTTGGCTCATTATTTCCTCTATGATGTTGGTCGTAATCATTTTGATCTGATTCATCAGAGGAATATGAATACCGTGTTGATTGTTTTCCTTCGTCGGCATCAACGCTTTCTCTCTGGCTCTGGACATGTTCCCAGCGGTTTTTACTATCGTGGTCCACATCTACATCCGTATAATTTCCAGGAGGATCAGATGTATCTGCAGGTGGAGAAAAATGTGAAGATGAGGCTTGTCTGCTGTTTTGTGAACCACAGTTTTGGTTTGGGTCCGGTGCATGTTGCCTCTTCGATTTCACACCATTATTTTGTTCACTATCATTGCCATGCCCGTTTTCCTTCCGGGCAGGCTTCCTCCTCCCTCTTTTGCCTCCTCGTTTGCCCACCATGATATGGCGGCGGGGAGTGAACCGACCGAAGCTGTTAGTTTGTGAAGAGTGGTACAATAATGTAAAGAGTGAGGTGAAGCAGGGGTTAAAATATTAACCCCTGAGGTGAAGGCAAGCTCACACAGAAGCAAAAGTCGTGGATGTTATTAGCGAGTAAAAAGATATGTCTACATACGAGAATGCACTATCGTACACTGTCCAGTACGATATCGTAGCTTATTTAGCGCGTTTTTGCGAGTCATGTATGTACCTAGGTACCTAAATACAGCCTACCGACTACAACTTACAACTTACAACCCTCACCTGCGCTGCCTACATGTACAATGATACGATACCCTCACATCACCTCACCGCCGACCCCCGCCCGGCCGCCTCCTCATTCCTCATAACCCACCCACACTAAAAGCACTGCATCTATCATTGAAAGACCTCAGCGCGCAGGTTTGGATCATAACAAAGGAACTTCCTAACATGTTTGGTATGAGTATGAGCCCACGCCCGGACAGATTGTTTGACGGGAGCATCAGCGCGCCTGATCCCGTCCAATCAATTATCGACGGGACGGAAGGACACAACGATACTTATTGCGGCCTGTGTCGCCAGACTGCGACCCTCCGTTGTGCAAGATGTAAGGTTGTCAAATATTGCTGTGCACAGCACCAAAAGGCTCATTTTCCCTTGTAAGCTGTTTTTCGTAATATGACAGTAATATGATGTGATCAATACAGCTTATCTGTTTATTGTTTTTCTGATCCTGTATCTATTTACCTCTGGTGCTCTTCATCGCAATATGCATTATTTACAGCCACAAAAAGAATTGCAAATCAATCAACAAGCAGCGTCAGCTCGTTGACGCACGGATCACGCAGATTGACGGGATGCCATGGTCTGTCCATGAAGCAATGGTTGCAATAATAGAATATGGGGGCATGCTGGTCACAATTGGTTATCAGGAATCTGATACGATTGTACATGGTAACATGTACTACAGGGAGGCACTCAAATATTTCGTACTACCAATCAAATTTTTGAGAGATGGCTTACACCATACCTATTCCTTCATGGAGGACAATATTTTGTTGATGCTGGTTGCTCTTGGAGGAGATAATGAAACAATCAAGTCGTGGTGTACAGAAATGAAGTGTTCAGAAACGAAGAGTTTAAGATCTGAATGGTATACGACGGTGTCGGATGAGGAGGATGCACGTGGCCTCAGTATCCGTGGTCTTGTTGAAGAAGACATGTTTTTCCACTTTCTCTATTTATTCAATTCATTCAAATCATTGGCTGTGCATCGTCAAAACTTGGAGCGCATTGAAACCCACAAGGAGGTGTCAAGAAAATTGGATCCAAACTCTCCTATGGATGATATATCAAAAAATATATGCCCCTATCTGGGATGTACTCCGGGGGGTGAGGTCGCACTGTCAGACAACATAAGACAAGCCATCTCTGCTTTTCGGCGTCATGGAAATGAAAGCTATTTGATCCATTTGCGAGACTCGATTCCATTTTCCAAAGTGCATGCACCTGATCTGTTCAGAGAAAGTAAAAAAAGTTCTACTCCTGGGCTGAGATGTGGATGATACTCCAGGATTGTTTCTTCGAGACGCCGGGGGTTCGTGTCATACTTGATGAATTCTTTGAGGATGAATGAAACAAATAAATGGCTTGGTTTTCGCATATTCTTCATTCGAGAAATCATTCAACAGATTCTTTGGTCTCTATAAGAATTAAATACTATTAGTTAGAGAATGGTTCAGCGATATCAGTTTTTTTGTTGCATTATGCACCATTATGGTGCATTATGCAGCAAATTTCGGCTTCTTTGGCGATAGCGGATGTATGTCTCATATTATGTGGACATAATATTAGTCATTTTCGCTAAGAGCGTTGCACCCAACGATTGGTGTGATATTATATTATGCACCAAAGGCGTGTAGGGACGTAAATACATCACAAGCATCAGAGTTTCAGTGCATTTCAGAGAACTACCTTAAACTCATTCTGCACTTGAATGACAACGAGACCCACACTATGGGAGCACAGTAAGATGAAATTGGATAGTCGTGAGTCAGAAAGATCATTGGATTTACCTTTA
>JALLAU010000642.1:0-13580 GCA_036939495.1 Thalassiosira hispida
TTTTGTAAGTAAATTGTCATAAAATGAAAGTGACTTGTAATATGTAAGGTATCCTCGCTAGATAGAAAGTATCCGCGCTAGATATAAAGATTTTGGTTTTGTGATGAAGTTAGCCCCGTCTCGAGTTGAGACGATGGTCAATTTTTGATGATTGCTCTTTAATTGAGGGGTTTGAGAGGCTTTCAATGCCATAATTGGATAGAGGAGAGTGATGCGGTGTTAGGAAGGTTGGTTTCAATACAATCCGTTGAGATATTATTTCGTAGGGGGGTCCCTTACTTGGAAGGTCGGCCTGGGTGGAATATTGAGGGCCAGTGAGGAGTATTGGTATTGATGCTGTAGAGGAGAAGTGTGGAGACAATCATGGTGGTGGCTTCCTTCCGCTTGCTCCTATTATCTACGTCGTTGATATGTCAAGATGCTGATGTATGATGTGTTGTGCTGAAAAAATCTCTCGTTGTTAGTTGTTTGCTTCTTGCTCGCTTAATTCGTCTTCGTCGTCATTGCATTTTGGATCTTTTGGATCTTAGTTTTTGGCGGGAAAGTGAATGTCACATTGATACTAGATCGAATACGTTCTAGAGCTTCTTTATTATTCCATAGAATCGCCCGTTCTTCGCCAATATAATTTACGATAAAGTCGGTCGCTGAATCCCATTGCGAACGGAGGTCCTCATTTTTCATCTTCATCTCACAGATCACGTTTTATTTGCCTTCCTACGTCAAGTCAAACACTGAGCGATCTAGTAGAGAGGGTGTGTGAGACTGCGTAAAAAGATAGATTAACTCGCATCATATCAGTGCCTCGATTCATACACTGTAGATTGAGAGCTTTATAGAGGTTGTGTGCGTGTCACCCTCCTCGAAGCTGTTTGCTAATAGCGGGGACGATATCTAGATCATACCTTACTAAATCATGTCCGCCAATAACAATAATACCCCCCCCGCCACGCCTAGCAAAGAAATTATCGGAGGAGGAGGAGGAGGAGGAGTATCATCCTCGTTAATCTCACCAGGATTAACCTCCTCCTTACACGGCTCGGCCACAACATTCGGCACCCCCCGCGGGGGCGGACTGGGCAGTGCCTTCCAATCCCCTGGTGTCACGTCTTCCAATGGTGGGTATTATGGCATGGGCATGGGCAGTAGCAGTACTACTCCGTGTGGGATGATGATGTCTACCCCGGGATGCACGACCACTACTACTCCGGGAGGAGGAGGGGCGAGGGGAGATCGACGGAGTAAGTTGGTACGGGAACGATCGCGATCCAGTGCGGCGTTTGCTACTGCGGCCACCTCTGTGGGAAGTGTTGGTGGTGTTGGCAGGTTGAATGCTACTCCGGGGAATCATACTTTAGCCTCCATCAAGGCACTGAACTCCAACGACGATGATGATGATGCTGAGGATGCAGATTCAAACAACAATACTACAATGCACAATGCTATTGATGCAGTAGGGAGAGAAGACGATGGTCCAGCGTTATTCACCTCGTTTTGCTACAGGGGAATGGAGGTCATTTTCACGGCCATCAACTCCTCTTACTCCAATGGGAGCAATACTTCGAGTGGCGAAGATGAAAGAAGGCCAATCACGTGTCATTTGATGGGGATACACGCTCGGACTCGCGTGCCCTTCCAAAGGTGTGTCATCGACAACAACTCTACCATTATCCAACCTGACAACAACAATACACCCAAAAAGACAACATCCACAACAATACCTGAAACATCGAAAGAAGCTCCCGTAGTAGCTATAGTCCAACTAACCTCCCATCCGACCACGGGATACATTTACGCAGCAGACAATTATGGGAATATCCATTCCTTCCATCCAGAGCGTGCCGATCCAATGGCGGAGGCCTACGGTAAATTCCGATGGCAGCTGGGCAGTGTGGCGAACTGTCGCGAGGTATTTGGCCACAGTACGCCATTCACGGGGGCGACAGCTTCCATTGCGAAAGGGGTGGATATCACGCTGAAAGCGTCCATGTCATTGCCGAATACATTGTCACTCCTCGACAGTGGCGAGGATGGCGAAATCGAAGTATGCGATACCTTTTCCATCGACAAGCCAAGTATTCGTTCGACACCACTCTCCATGATGGCGGCCTCTGCATCCAACGAGGAGGGAGATGACACGAAAGTTGCAGTTTGCTTCCATCGACGAAGAAGGAAGCGATCGTCCTCTCCATCGCAAGTGTCTGTTTGTGGGGGTGGCAGTTCTCCTGGCAAGATCAGTAGTGCGGGAGTATTGAAGAGCAGTTATCCATTGAATACGGACGGACAGCCTCCTCTGCCCGACAATGCCGCAGTGGAAGAGGATGACGAGTACGGAGTCATGATATGCGCCTCCATGACGGAGAAGCGGGTGTTGGTGGTGCATCGAGATCAGCTCGCCATTTTCGACTTTTCGACATCCAAACTTGCTACTCCTCCATCCGTATTTAGTGTCAAACCTACAGAGAATCAGGCTACCGCTCGTCAACTGCCGCCACCATCCGAGGCACTCTTACTGTGGACGCACAAACTCCAAGGCAGTAGCATCGATCACGCCTCCATCTCAGGGGACGGATGCGCCATCGCCCTGGCGCTGAGGGGAGAGGGCGCGGGCGTCCCGTATCCATTTGGCGTACGGACGTTCGTGAGGGACAAAGACGATGGCAGCCGTGGCGCCGTTGGAGCATCCGCGGCTTCTTCTTCTTCTGGCGGCACCGGCAATACTACTTCTGGGGACGAGCGCAAAGCCTCTAATGCTGCGGCAGCATCGAAACGCAGTGGCAGTTCCGGAAAGCCGCCGATCCATCATCGTCGCACCGGTTCCGGGATGCAATCGCTCCCCGTACATCAATCTCCCCCATTGCCCGCCAACAAACACAAGCCAAATATAAAGGATGGCTCGTCGCAACATAATGTCTCGGTCGAAGATATTATTCCGCCCGCGAATCCTCCCGCCGCCAGCGGCCCCCTCGGCGCGCCTTCCCGCAGAGTCCAACGAGGAATACTCTACAAACCCGCCCAGTTCCTGGTCCACTCCGCCCCGGTAACCCGACTCGCCTTCCGGGGGCACGGCACGTCGACCTCCTCGGCGCAACACAATACTTCCACCGACAATGACGACGACCGGGAGGAGGAGGGGAACGATCTGCTACTGACCACGTGCGCTTCCGACTGCTCCGTACGCATCTTCTCCCAAAATTCGTGGCGTCAATTGATGCATTGGAATTCGCCGCCAAGGTCCAGGGCAGATTGGGTGAGGGGGATTAGTGCGGCGAATTTGGGGGATTTGGATGCCAGTCCTACGAATGGGAGTAGGAACGAGAAGAGGAGCAGCAGTGATAAAAAGAGAGGAGGAAGGGGGGAGGAGGATGGGGAGTTGTTGACTCCGATACCCAAGGATGCGGACTCGTCCACTCGTTCGCAAGGTCGTCAATCGTTCGTGTCCGACAATGCGTCCGTCGGCTCGGAAGCATCGGGTGGAATCAACCATGCGTTATTGGCATCCACTAAGAACCATCATTCGCGAGTTCCCACGCCGGGATCGTTTCCATCGCATAGCGTGCCGGGGACGCATGCCGGTGCTTGGATTGCCGAATTGACATTTAGGAATGCGTTTCCGGCGTTGAGATTGAGTCGATTGAGCTATATGAAGACTGGTGAGTGGTGTAGTGACTGATTATGCCAGCATTGTATTGCAAATTCATTTGTTGTTTGAGCATATCACATATGCATACAAAGCAAGGCAAAATCTAACTTTCCCTTGCTATTGTATCACAGGGGGAGATGATGCACTACCCGCCCATTTCGAGAGTGTCGCTGCAATTTTACCTCCCGGTTCAATAAGCGAGGAGGTCGTGTTGGACACCGAAGGAGATTTGCTGGGCGAATGTCGAATGGACGTGGAGGGCATCTGGCCAACGTGGGATCCATGGGAACCAGACTTGAAATCATCCGGGAGCAGAGGAGGAGGTGGTGGTGGTAAACAGCAAGCGGAGGGCGGTCATACTGGAGGAATGGCATCCGAATCAAACAAGGCGTCCAATAATCCATTGGGTTCCACAACACCAAACTCACACAATCAGCCTCCAACAACTTCAATGGCACCACGGTGGCTAGGCGACGGTAGCGATTTGGGCGGGAGTCACATGCCCCCGTCCGAACTACGCATCACCACCTCGAACAACAATGAATGCTCATCCAAATGTTTGACTCAGATTGAAATGCCACTGTGGGGGGATAAAGACTTTGGCGCCATGGAGTTTGGTGCGCCACTTCGTCATGTCATGTTGCTGCCCACTCACACACATGATACTAGACTACCTTCGTCCAAAAAAGCTTATAATACCGTGCCACAGTCCTGTTTGGATTACGAATCGGGAAGCAAACTTTGTGCGAATTCCTCAGTGGATGGACGTTCCATCGAATTGGTCTGGAGGAGGCACGGTGCTGTGAATTTGGAGGAGATTACATTGGAGAGTGAAAATGATTCAGATTTTGTGAGGAGGTTTCAGGATTTGAGTCTGACGCCATTGCCATTGGCACTCCCGTCATTGACCCTCCCAGGAGGAAATCACCACCACGGCAGTAGTGGTAGTGATAATATGCAATCATCATCCGCAACCACAGTGGACAAGCACGCCGTATCAAGTTTGCACTGGTGGCCCGACGAGAATTACGGCGGACCACCCCGCTTAGTAGCCGTCACCATCGGCGGCTCAATAATAGTGTACGAAATGCCTCCCCCGTGGAGTGCATTGGAGCCTCCCATGCCAGCGTACGATCCGTTTGATGATGAGGAGGACTACTCTCGTGGGAGTAGTGTCGATAGCGACTTTATGAGTGACGAGGAGGGGGGGGTGCTGTTGGACGAAGTCGGTTTGATGGAAGCGGATGTGTCGTTTGGCGACGACAGCAATGCCAGCAATAGTCGTTCACGCGTGCCAGAGTACGAAGTGACCATTGCCCCCCATCCAGACTTTGGATTGGGATTGCGTCTCGAGGCACAGGCCGAGGGTATGCCACCCGTTGCTGGTAGTTTCAAGAAACATCCCCTTTCGGGCGGGAGATTGCCCGCCGAACGATGTGGCGTCATAGCACTGGGCGATGAATTGTTGGCCGTGAATGATGTGACGTTGGAGGGTAAAAAGTTTGAGGATGCCATTGCGACGGTGAGGCAGATTGGGTTCGATTCGTTTGGTAGTCCGCTCCAAATGAGGTTTAGGAGGTGTCGCCGAAAGAAGAGTTCGACGTTGGGGAGTTCTGGTGGGTCGGGCAGCAGGCACATGACGTATACATCCGACTCGAGGCAAGGATTGGCACGGGATGTCATTGCGGAAGGTGGCCCAATTCAGGGGACTGTTGGCAGTGGTGCGAGTCATGCGACTGTCGAAGTCGGTGCCGATGCCGAGATACAGCAGGGATTCGGACGTATTATCGCCATTGTACGCGATGGCATATCCTTATCTTCTGATCCGCATACCACACTGGAATTATCCACCCCTCCGGCCATGTTATTGCTACCCTGGAACTTTGGCAAGGGTGCCATTGTCTCGCCCAAAATGTACGGTGGCGCACTCATCCTATGGGCAGTGCCGGGTAGCCAAAGAATGATCAAGGCAGCGCGTTTAGAGGCAGTGTTGGATATAGATCCAGAGAATGCACGATTCGTGGAGATGGGTTCCATTGATTTGGATGAGAAAGAGACTGCTGGTGGAGCCAATAATAGCAATCATGTCACCATCAAATCGATATCTTATATTAGCTCGACGGAAAATGGATGGCTGGTGGCTGTTCATGATACTTCTGGCAATGTCTCGTTGTTGTTCATTGACACCTCTGGTAGCGCTATCACATCATCCAATCATTATGATGTTACACCACCCTCTGGTGGGGCAAACATAACTGCAACGTTTCGTCACTACCCCAATATATTCAACAGTTACGGCAAGCTTGAGGAGGAGGGGAACAATAATAAGCATGATCCACGAGATTCATTTCTTTTACGATCATTCTCCTTGGAACTTTTTGGTGTCACGAAAAAAATAAACTGTGATGATGATGGTGGATGTAGTAAGGAGTTGACTGTATGGTCGGCATTGCCTCAGTCAATGCATGGAAATTCTACTAGCAAGGAAGAGTCTCAACAACGACCACCGTTGGACTACAACAGTGAGACAATTTGTATTGAACACGTTCCTCAGCTTGCATCCAATGAAGTCATGTTAGACTTCCAATGGATATCGAGCGGCTTTGTAGATGCCTTTCCCTGGTTGGTAATATTCACCGCAAGTGCTGCGGTTGTTTATCATCGAAGTGGGGTGCAGGTGAAGTGGAGACCGCTTACCATTTTTTACTACAAGGAAAAGCTGTCTTCATCAGGAATGGCAGGAGGAATCAACCCTCACACTGCCTATCCACATCTAATTACTGCCCTTCGTACCATGGTATTATCCAACGATGAACACACTAAAAGGATCAAGAATGATTGGTCTCCCGAATCGATATTGGCCACAATTTGTACAGAAAGTGACGGTGCCTCATTGGCATTGAATAGTTATGTGAAAGGATTGTTTACGTGGTTATCACAGTGGATGAATGTGGATGAGATGAAACGACCGGTTTGGGGGGATGGTCATGGGATGTTGTCGAATGCTCCGTTTCATATTGTGAATGATAAGACTATACTGACTTCTTCGAAAGAGGATGATTATGGAGATGTTGGGGAAAATTCGGCTAGTTTAATGGCGAAAATGACATTGGATTCCACAGGTAGCAAGAAGAAGGAGCCTCAGTCGGAGGAAGAAGTATTGCTTTCTGAGTTGCAATCAGCTCTTTACCCTAGCAACGATACCAGCCAAACCAATGGCCAAGTGGAGAAGCCACATAATGGTGGCAGGAGTAGAGAGTTCATGATGGCCATGTCCTATGGAGGACGAAGTAAACCCGAGAAGGCAAATGATACCAAGGAGAAGGCACTCCCAATCCCACTGAAAAATTTGAACAAGGACGAGCTGTGCTGTATATGGGCAATTGGTGAAGTCTTATCGGATCCACCCTCATTTAAGAAATTGGATACTTTGTCGCAGCTTGCCCTCTTTTGCGTGTCGCTGATGCGACGATTATTGGAGATGAGTGAAGTAGAATCGCAGAAAGATTCTATCAAGGCTGTGAATTCCATGCCTTCGTATGAGGGGGGAAGACCAACAATGATGCTCACAACGCAGGAACAGAAGGCGACCTTTGATACCGTTGCCTCCGCCGCCATGTTATCGGCCCTCATGAGTGACAGTCAAGCAAAGTTACTCCACCGATGCCGTCTATCAAAGGGTGAAAAGTTTACTTGGGAAACTGCACGTTCCGTAGGCATACCCTACTGGATCCGTTCAGATAAGATGCTAATTTCCATTGCCGAGGAAGTTGCCCAAACCATTTACAAATCTACCAAGAATGTCATGGATTGTGCATTGTATTACATTGCCATGCGCAACATGAAGAAACTTCGTGCCATCGCCGCAACTGACCGAACCCCTCAGGGTAAAAAGTTTCTAACGTTTATTGGCGATCATGATTTTACATCGGAACGAGGACGAAATGCTGCCGAGAAGAATGCTTACAGTTTATTGCGTAAACGAAAGTATATGCATGCCGCGTCGTTCTTTCTGTTGGCTGAACCACCCATGATTAAGACGGCGTTGGATGTGATCAAGATGCAATTGAAGGATGCTTCGCTTGCGTTGTTGGTGGCGCGATTGATGGAGAATGCGCCAAAATCATCATCAAATACTATGTCAGATAATGGAGGAGGCCTAACAATTGGAGGTGGGTTCAATCTTAGTAGCATGGGAGGAGGGGGTGGATTTGCCACCGACTTTGGAAATAATGTTGGAGCTAGTAGTTTGGCAGAAGAAATAGTAGACGAGACTGTCAAGTTTGATTGTTGGGAACCCAAGTTGGGCAAGAGCTCTCGTAGTGTCCTCCTGCCAACGGATCCCCTGGATGTGGATGTTTGCTTCGAATCTTTGCAATTACTTTGGCTTGGCCGACCAGATGAGGCAAAATTGCGCCTTTCTCACACAGCCCCTGCGAATCATGGTAAAGCCAAGAAGAACTGTGTCGCCGTAGACGATCTTCCATTCCCTCCCGTTTTTGGCGCTGAAGAATCATTGGCAGGAGCAACTACCGTTCTCAAGAAGGCTAACGAAATCATCAATTTCTGCACGGGACCAACATTGTTAAAGCGAATGAAGCCCAAGAAACGTGTCTTGTGGACATCAGCATTGCTCGTTTCCAGGGCGTTAAGCCGCTGTGGGATTGAGATCCCCTCCATGCGTATCTTGTTGCAAGTTGCCGATCCCGCATACAAAGAAGAGGATGAATCTTCAAAATCTGAGTCCCAAGCTGCTGCACAAAAGCAATCATCAACTACACCTTCGCCATCATCAATTTTTGATTCATTTGACACAGCGCCGCCAAAACCAAAGGCTGCGGCTCGAAGCGAGCAACCTGCGTCATCGATATTTGACTCTTTTGATGCAGCTCCTCCCAAAGCGAAACCTGCTGCTCTCAAACCATCACATTCCAATTCAATGTCATCCTCTATTTTTGACTCTTACGATGCGGCACCACCTCCAAAGTCCAAGCCTCCCAAGCCAACGCAGTCTGACCCGATGTCGTCATCAATTTTTGACTCTTTTGATGCCGCGCCACAGAAGCCAAAGCCTGCCCCTCCCAAGCCGCCAACGCAGTCTGACCCAATGTCGTCATCAATTTTTGACTCCTTTGATGCTGCTCCGCCAAAACCAAAGCCTCCTCCCAAACCGGCACAGAGTGATCCCATGTCTTCATCAATATTTGACTCGTTTGACGCTGCTCCACAAAAGCCTAAAGTCGCAGCAAAGCCCCAGCCTCAAACTGGTGAAATGTCATCTTCAATATTTGATTCTTTTGATGCAGCACCTCCTAAGCCAAAGCCTGCAGCCCCCAAGCCATCATCAATATTTGACTCATTCGACACTGCTCCGCAAAAGGCACACCAGAAATCTTCAGGGCGCCCCCCTTCAAGCAAAGCACCAAATGCTGCCGTCTCTAATGAAGTTGAGAAAGAACAGCCTTTCAGTATTCCCAGCTGCCCAACACTATGGAATGAGTGGCGAGAACGGCTCATCGTTGTTGTAGCTGCACGTAGATTCTTTCGTGAGCTGGCAAGGATAATATCCAACTTCGATGGCGAGCCGAGCTATGTGGCGATGGAAGACTTTGCACAGCGCGATCATCCTATCATCCCAACCGGGGCAGCTGAAGTGCTCCATAATCCTTGTGACAGTGAAGGGTTACTGAACTCCATCCTCAAATCTCTCTCTGAACTGAGCACTTCTTTTGGTATAAATGAAACTGCCATACTTGAGCATGCATTGGAATTGCTGTCTAATAAAAGACATCCCAAAAGGATTGTATTTTCTGTGATACTTCAATGTCTATTAGGTCGAGGGGATCTTGCAGAAGATCTTGTCCGAGATGCTGCATCATTCCAAATGAACAGCTCTGAATTCCTTGGTTTCTCAAACGACACGATAGTCGACAATAGAGAGAGTCGATATTATACATCAAGCCTGTGGAATCGGAGAGAGTCTTCAAATGTGATTTGGCAATTAGAACTATGCCTCTGGCTCAATCGGGGTGGCGCTTTTGACATGTCTGCCATTGCCCTGAAAGAGACATTACTTGCTGTACGTGTTGGTCTTGCAGCCTCAGCATGGGGACGTTGCCACCTTAGCTTGGACACCTTAATCAAAGCTGTGCCAGACTGTCTTATGGACTACGATGCCGGGAAGAACCTTTGGCGAAGCATGAAAATCATTGTCGTGAATGAAAACACAGTAGATGGCATAGATGGTGTAACGAGCGGAGGTTGGGAATTTCTCGTTGATTGTCGCCGTGAAGAGGCAACTGAAATGCTTCGTGATGGCAAGACGGGGCAGTTCCTCATCCGCCCTCACCCACAAGATCCTGGAGTGTTCACCCTCAGCTTCAAAACAAACCTTGTTCCAACTGAACCAGCACCGACAACCAATTATGATGAAGCCGGAACGATGGATAAGCCTCAGGAAACTTCGGCTACATCGGCTGCCCCCAAAAAGGTTGTGAAACGCGATGATGTTGTTCAGCATGCCATCATTCGCCTTTCCGACTCTGGGTTTAGATGTGGCTCTTTTGGTCCATTTGCAACCCTGGTGAAGCTCTTGCATGCAGTATCTGATTCACTTCCGTTCGAATTAAGATTCAGTGATCCACCAATAAAAGGCATTATCAGCGAGAAAGGGCTACATACTTCGCCCAACTCATTTCTGTTCAGGAAACTGGCTCTTCATTCCAAGGCACAATTCTTCCAATTTCAAAGTACGAAGAACATTGTCGTTTCAGATGTCGATGATTGTCTTCCTCGCTCTGATGGGGCTTGGAGCCCTACGTCGCAGAATGGTCATGGCAATAAAGATTCCACAGCTGATGGCATCCTTCGCAGCGAGAACTATCTCCAAAGAAGATTTGGCTTATTTTCACAGCTGCTGTTCTTGACGGAACTCAGAAAACAGTTGTGTGCCGTCGCTGCCGCTGTGGAAGACGAACTGGATGTTGGCGCCATTCCACCCAACGAAACAGTCAATGCTTTTCCTGAAATTGCTATTGATGATGACTTCGACGGCAGCCTATCAGAAGGATCGCTTGAGGCAGATGACGAAGAAGCACTTGGTGTCGCATCCCGAATGGTCAAACCTCTACTTAACTGGGTTCGGTCAAGGGAAATCGATATTGTTCATGAAGTGACACCTATGATTACCCATGACGAACTAAAGTCGTCTTCCACAGAGCTCTCTGTGGCTATCAATGCATCAGGGAACGAGTTTGAACTGCCACCTAGCACAACCCACGGCGATTCAATGATACGCCGAATGATCCAAGCTGGTTCTGGAGTAGATTTCCGTACTCTAAGGGTGGGCGAAGCAGGCAACAGTGTCATCGTTGTTCTCTTCGGCAAGCAGGATGCTATAAAATGGCTCATGGCCAACCAAACAGGAAATGACGAAGCCGAGGCTGAAGAACGGCTGAAGGCTATTGAAATGATGCGAGTTATTGAGCCAATAACATCAGGCGACTTGTCAATCCCCAAGAGTTATGCAGCAAGCCACCCTTCCACCGAGTCTCGGTATAGGTTTGTCGACCCTTGGGAAGTGGAGGCCCTTGAATCTAGATCGGGCGAAACAGCCAGTGCGGCTCTTGGTCGCGGGCGATATCAAGCCTTGAGCGTGGGCCTGATTGCCAACTCATGCGAGAAAATTGTTCGTGCGGCTGGAGGTCTCCACCTGCTCGGGTTATGGAGCACTTTGAAGGGAGGCATCACTTTGACGAAGGCACTCTGCTCAGCGCATCCATCGTGGGAGCGTGATGCTGGTGGTGATTTGTTGATGAAGAAGGGTTTCTTGATGGAGCCCTCGCCATACGACAATAGCATCAGGCAACATCTCTATGGCAACTACCTATTTAGGCGCCTGGAGTTGCCACAACGTTTCCTCGCGCTCGTGCAAGTGGAGCTACTTGATTTGAAAAATGTCACATCTCCCAGCGGATCGTCTTCTCTCACGGCGTACGCGTTGCTCCGTCTGAAGCGGCAAGGTTCATCTGCCCCACTAAATCACAAAGCGCGTTCATTAGATAGCGCATGCACACAGGCACGGAAGATATCGAAAAGCTCAGGACCAAACGCAGCAGCTTCATGGGGTAGCTTGGTTCGTTTTCGATTCCCTTTGCCTGAGGACGTGAACTGCGAAGGCAAAAGTTTTGACTCAGATAGAGAATCACTGTTCAAGGTAAGATCTATTTTGCTTTCCCAATATTACTTTGATGCGCTTTACATAGCTCATTTTTTGTTGCATGGAATTATGATTTTATTTACAGGGACCACCAACATGCCTCCAGATCACTGTTTACGAGAAGAAGTTCATGAGTGATGTCGAATTAGGAGGAGCTGATGTTAAGCTAGAATCCTTGGGCAGTGGTGGCCAGATTGAGGAATGGGTTCCACTGCGGGCAGGAAAAGATGGCATCACATGGTAAGTTGGGCTGTGTAATTTTTTCGTAAAGCCACATTTTTATGTCATCGAAAGGAAGGTTCTAACTGCTATCACCACCCTTCTGCCAACAGGTTTGCTCGCATAAGACTATCCCTTCGCTTTGAACTTTTGTGCCTCGACTCATCATTGGATGCTCCAGAAACAGGCAAAGAAGAGCGATGCCCCAGCGTTGGCCTCACGAAGATACAAAAACTCAGTCGTCTTGGAGCACATGAAGATAATAAGGGAGTCAAGAACTCCATCAGCACTCCAGATCTAATGGGCTATTTTGGTAACATGATCTACTAGATAGCATGAATTGGTTCTTTTGTTACCCCATATAAATAAAGTTACAGTTGTTGTTCCGACTTCAATGATTCAACTGACGTCAACCATATCAGATCCTCAATTTTTAGTAAACATGAGGCTCTTGTCAATGCGAGTAACAGCATAGATAGAAGACTTTTTGGACGACCATCTGCCAACGGATCAAAAGGTTGAACAAGGAAGGAAACTTCCCCGTCCATCGACTTGCGTATTTCTTGCCCCTTCCTACGATATCTCCTGCTAGAACTATCAACCTCTTCGACATATCTTTTGTGAAATGCATGTGTTTTGCCTCCACCCTTAGAACTATTATTTTTCATGTAGCTATCAAATGCAGAATCACCCCCCTTCCTTCCTCGACAATACCACCAATACTCCAAATGATCTTTCCAAGAATAACCACAGACGAAGCAGCGATCCGGTTTTATAATCCCCTCCCTCAACTGCGGATACCATTTTTCTAATACCGTATTAGGTTGAATTCTGACGAATTTTTTGCCTCCTTTTCCTTCGAAAGTATTTCGTTGCGCTTGGAACACAGTGTCTTGATACTTGTAGGCCGAAACAATATCCCACAGAAAGAAGTTGCATTGGCATGATGATGTGGGGCATGAATCATGTTGTGATGATGGGCTTTTTACTCCCTTGCCTGTGTCAATTCTCGCCTTGTGACTGGTATGAGTAGCGAGACCTTGACCTTGTCTAGATGGAGGAGGAGAGCCCATCGTAGGCCATAGGAGTTCGGCATTGCAAGGTGTTTTCGTGCACCCCAGACAAATTGCCATCAGGCAAAATCTAGAGATACGTCCAAGAGAAAGAAGTCTTCTTTGTCCCCTTACTCCTCCGCTCTGATCGTCCACTCGTCTTCCCATCAGTCCAAATAATAGGAGGACGATAATTTTGCTTTTGCAATCTGCTATCTTCTTTGCAATTAAATCTGATTGATGTCTCCTCATCTCACATCGTCTCTATTGTACTCTACGATACGATACTAGGGGGTGTTGGCCATTGAGGGGATGGCAAAAAAGTACCTACCTCGGGTTCTCAGTAGTGGTTTTGCTTTCGTACAATAGGCTAGTTCCACGTGGCCAAGTCAAAATTTAGAAAGCCGTTCGGCCGGCGCGTTTCCTCTCCTCGCCGATTTTGGCCACC
>JALLAU010000643.1:0-13661 GCA_036939495.1 Thalassiosira hispida
TGCTCTCATTAACGCTTTCATCGGCCATTGAATGCTGATCCAATTGGTCATTTTTAATGTGGCAAGACTAAGTGCGGCAATGAGTGGAAGTTCTAACCATAAGTGCCTGAAAGTTCCACAAATCATCCCTGAAAGGTTCCACCAATCCCGATTTTGAAGAAACTTCCAAACACTAGTTCGCTTGGGGATACATATTATGTAGCAAGTGAAATATTTGTCGGTACTTCTATGATCGTCACCCTGGGGCAAGGAAACTTGCACTAAATGCAAACGCTGACTACTGGACACGGGGTTGGTCAATATTACAATATCTGACCAAATGTTGGACAGCGACCACAGGGTCAGGGTCTCCCGCAGGGGGAGACAAAAATCTTTAAAATGATGATTTGACGGGGTATGTGAACGAGTGGACAATCTCGTTTCTTACTCTGCTACCAATACCAATAACGCCTTAGGGAAAGCCACTGGTACTTCACGAAGGCTTAGGACGATCCGTTGTACAGGTTGCATTGGAGGCCTACCCTCTAAACGGTGAATGGTCATGCATGTTAGGCAATTGCGTTATCTGGTTATTTACTTTCCTTATGGGCTCTGATAATACTAACCTAAGCTACCTTCGGTGGATTCCTCACAACGAGGATCCAAAAGGTTCAACTATGTAGACTTCCAGTTGGGAGTCCTAGCTAAACGATCTGTTACGGAATCGAGTGTGTATCCGTTTGTCAACATTCTTCAGAACAGTGTATATGCAACTTTTGCAATGACACTGAAACTTGCTTGGCCTGGTTGATTATTTATGTTTCCTTGACAACAGACACAGACTCGGAGAGAGGGGGCATCGTCTGGAACAGAAAATGACGGATAATTGAATCATCGGAATCACTATAATGAGACATGTTGCTTGGCTGGGGTGATGGCTGGGACTGCTGGTGACAGCGGCAGTGGCTGGGTGACGCGCGGGGAAAGTTCCAGTTCCAATCGCTAGACGTGTGTAGTCTCCTTGCCTTCCCGATGCAATGACTCTATTTGCCAAGGGGTAGTAGTAGCAGATGCTGAGAGATGCCAATGCTAAATAATGGCATTGCTCCTCGCCTCGTGGTGAGGAAAAGAGAGGATATCGTATTATGCGATCGAGGTGAGGATGGAAGTGGTTTGAACGTGGGAACACATACCAATTCGCTAATCCCCCGCCATTTTCGCCAACAACTTCCCGCCATTCCCATCGCCTAACAAACTAGGTAGTAAGACATAACAACAGATAACAACCCAGTAACACTGAGTAACAACCAAAGACCGCATGCAATCCTCCCATACTATGTAATTAGCTAGTAGATACATATTAGCCGTCAGCCGGCCTCACCAAACACTGAGTAATACCATCATGGCCGACACTTCATTTTTTGTTTGCGGTGACCATTCATTTCTCTCCGTCATCCAAGGCGACTTGCCGTGGGAGATAGGTAGCAGCCCATATCACATGGCATTCATCGCGTGTCATGCCGTCGCATTACTCACTTTCGTCATCTCCTCTGCAACGGGGAATTTAAGTCAAGTTGATAAACTATGGTCAATCCTGCCAGCTATCTATGCATGGATGTGCGTTGCTGATTCGAGAACAAAGTTAATGGCATGTTTATCAACACTTTGGTCGATTAGGCTGACATACAACTTTTACAGACGAGGGGGGTACACTTGGCCGCCATGGCAGGGTGATGAAGATTATCGCTGGGAGTGCCTTCGCCAGGGGATGTTGGGCGGTTGGTGGACATTATTGACCAACAAATGGATCATGTTGCTACTCAATTTCTTTTTCATCAGCATCTACCAGAACTGGCTGCTTCTGTATATTGCAGCACCTTCATTGGTGGCTTGGTCAATGGCAAAGAAAAGTATGCATTGCCCGAGTGCAACGGGAGGAGATATTATGGGCATGCCTCCACCATTAAACATCTTTGATGGAATAGCATGCTTTCTCTTCATGGCATCGCTCATTGTGGAAACCATAGCTGACAATCAACAGTGCAAATTTCAAAAGAAAAAGAGAGAATGGAAGTCAAGCTTTGGGTCAGATGGTGGTTTTGCTAATGCGGTCAAAAGCATCAGTTCCCACACTTCACTGAAAGAATACAGTGATGGCTTCTGTAAGTTTGGGTGTAGCTTAGTTGTGTTTCATCCATATAGCAGAAACTTCTCTCACTGTTAGTGCACATATAATAATACACAGGTCAATCAGGTCTCTTTTCAGTTGTTCGAAAACCAGCATATGCTGGCGAACAGGCTATATGGATATCTTATTACCTTTTCTCTGTGGCTGCTTCGTATTCAGGACGTTCACATACACAATACCATTGGAATTGGTCTGGCGGGGGATTCATACTGCTCTGCTTGTTGTTTCAAGTCTCTGGGTGGCTGACAGAGGTGATATCTATTTCCAAATATCCGGCGTACCGTGAATATCAACAGAAAGTTCCTCTTTATGTGCCAAGGATCTCATCTTTGTTGTATTTACTACTGGGGAATAGAGAGGGCGGTAAAAAGGAATGAAGTCAGATAGAGGTTGGGAGGTCTGTGATTCGATGTAGTTCCTTCCCGCATTCGCATTATTACATTATACAGCATGATCTCTTTTTTGCTGGATAGAATCACAATTTCTAAACCTCTAAAATACTCCTCGTAAAAGACGGTGCATTGTCTATGTACAAATGATGCCCTGCCCGTGGAATAATATGTACTGATGATGAAATACCACACTTTGAATCAATGATTTGCATTTCTTTTCGTGCCGCTGGCTCATGGAATCGCATCCAATCTTTATCGCCAAACAACACTTTGATTGACTGGAGAGGTGATGACGGTTTGGAGATCATTGCAGCCATAGAGCCTCCACCCAATGGTTCACGTGCATATACTCCTGCTCCAACTTTGCTTGCAGCAGGCTCCATGAGACTATTCATCGCATATTCTCCACTCGCTGGCGCCACAGTGATATGGTACAAATACTCTGCCAACAAGTCCAGCTCTGATTCAAATTCTTCTTCAGAGTCTAAATCAGATTGTTCTCTCAGGTGAGGTATCCTACCATGCAATGCGCGTTTGACAGCACTTCTCCCTCGAGAAGAACCTAGCATTCTGACCAATGCCTGGGGCGTTAAGTTGGAACTCCATAGAGCGTCAACTAATCGTAGAGCAGGAGGCAAATTAGAGGATGTGATGCGTTCGTGAGGAGATGGAAGTGGTTGAAAGCCAACAGGGCTCGCCAAAATTAGTTTGGTTAGGTTTGGAATCGGTGCTGGCGTTGATGTGGATTGTTGATCATGAATTCTCATCGCGTATTTTCCTGCAAGATATCCCCCCAACGAGTGACCGACTAGCCAAATTGGTTCTCCTTCATCAAAAAGATTCACATCTCTTAACAGCTTGTCAAGAGGATTCAAGAAGAAGTCAATTGCCCTAGATGGAGTGAATTTGGAGTTGCATAGAGAAAATCTTGATGTATTTGAAGAAGATGACGGCTTCGAGAAAAGAGATCGAATTGGACTCTCCCAACATGGTGGACGTGCCGATCCGCCCATTCCCAACCAGTCAATACAAATGATACGCGAGACTTTTCCTGAATTGAGTATGTCGTCAATGTTACGATAAAAGAATGATAGTCCTGAGCCGAAGCCATGTGCCAGCACCGCTGTTGGAAGAGAACTACACTGTCCTGGTGTTGTGTGGTTGGCTCGAAATTCAACCCAGTTCAGGTCTCCATGAGCCGATTCTGCCGGTTTGCTGAATGGATGCTGCACGAGTGCAGACAGTAAACGATGCTCGGCTTTCAATAAAAGAGATGGATCGCTTGCGTCCACCATTGCTGAATAAGCCGCGCCATGACAGGGTTTGGTTTTGGTGGTGGGTGGTATTATGGTTGGGATTGATCTAGGATTGCATGCTGGATAACAGAAATGCTGGTGAACCATGAGGCGGACTGGAACTGTGCTGCACCACTGAAAGAGTCATTATGAGAGAGATGGAGCCAATGGAGGGGATATCTAGGATGTGATGTGAGGTGAGATGCTCAGCGCTCGCGGGCGGGGCGCGCGGCGCACGGGCACCGCACGGGAAGTGGCGATCTTTATGTCAAAAGGATGCACTCAATTTTGGCGATGATAAACATCAGGCGACCTCCAAAATAGAAGGTATCTAGGTATCGTATGTACGCATCTGTCGTTGTCCCAACAACAGATATGAAGTTTACATGCAGAATGACACAGCTACCAGTGAACCTTAATGATGTCCACAGGCGCGAATGTCGATCTCGCGGCACTCGGCAACATTGCATACGCGTTTGTTGAGCGTTCTGATGGGTGTGATCTGGTGATCTGGCGCCTGCTGGGCTAACGCATCGTGCATGGAGTAAATAGTAGATGCAGGCATGCATGCATTTTTGCTGCACAAGATGCAAGATCCTCCTGCTCGTCCTCATCGTTGCCTCATAAAAAATGAACCTACCAATCGGACGCAACAACAAATTTCCATTACCATCTAAGTTAACTACACTAGTGTAACCATGGCTATCACTCAATTAGAAGGGAATGAGATTGCGGCCCAGTTCATGACTGCGTTCTCGGAGGGTTTTGCTCAAAACAACCATAGCGAGACTATGAAGGATTTATTAGCTGATGAGCTCATGTGGTCATGGCCAAAAGGAACAGCTGTAAGTACGATACGCAACGATTTTGCAGAGCTTGGAGCATTCATATTAGATTTTACCATTATAATAATATTCATACCACACACAGCTAAGTTACTCACACCATGACATACATCTGTCTGTATCATGTGCGCAGGGAGAGCAGGGAGAGTGTGGCAGAGAGGGAAGCACGAAAGAGTTGATGGGCATCATGAAAGAAAAATGGGGCAGTCTGATTGGAAGCTGGGTCTTCAGCAAGCCTACTGTTTGCATTGATACTAATCAGTCTAGGATAGTGATAGCTTCCCATTGTGTGTTTACTATTACAGGAGGACTGGCCGACGAATGTTCAAACAGTCTAATCCTCAATGAAAATGTCTGGTCGTTGATGCTAAACGACGACAAAAAAGTTATTCGCTGGAGCATGGTGTGGGATCCCAACAATAAGCAGTTTACCGACGCCATTGCCAAAGTCATGGAGAAGCAGGGCAAAGAAGTTCCGAAAGCAGAAATGCCTGATGCTGCACCCCTCACTCTGGAGGAAGGACAGGCGTTTGCTAAAGATTTCATGACGGCTTGTGCTGCTGGGTTTACCAAGAACAACCACGCTGAGACTTTCACCCAGCTATTTGCAGACAAGTTATCTTGGGGTTGGTCAAATGGCACGAAGGTGAGATGAAACCAGGTTGTCCTATATCCAAAAGGAGAATGCTATCATCTTTGATCTGACTAATGCCGCATGTTTTCATTTGAATACCCCAGGGCGAAGGATCTTACGATGAGCTTATGGAGATAGTTTCAAAGGACTGGGGCTCAATGGTAACGAACTGTCTCTATGCTGAGCCCATAGTGGCCGTGGATACCAGCAGGTCCATTGTTGCCATTGTGGCAACTATTTTTTTGAATGTCACAGGAGGACTCAGCGACGAAAGCAATCCCGTGATGAATAATTGTACTTACATTATGCATCTCAACGAGGACAAGAAATGCTGCAAGTGGTGAGTTGTATTCTCGCTTGCAAATGTTACTGCTTTCTGTTCCAAACACGTTATTTCTCAACCTGCTGACTTGCAACATATAAGGCATATGAGCTGGGATGCCAATGATATTGCTTTCAAGGGAGCCTTTTCCAGGGTTGCCAAAAGGCTTGAAGCTGTATCCAAGGTCGCTGAAGGAGATGCAGTCGACTCCTCAGTGGCACGAGTGGTCGCAGGGCAGTAAGTTGCTAGGTTTGCATGGACAGATAGCTTGCTGCTTTGTGATGGGGGTTAGTATTGTATTGAAATAATTGAAAAAGCAACCTCTATGAAAAAAGTAAAGAATTTTGCATATATATATCTTTGCTTCTGAATAGAATCGTTTTTCACTTCATTCATGCGTAAATCACATTAAGGTATGCAGTCTTCTTCTATGCAGGATGCCAGCGATCCTTCTCCCATTGAGAAGTGAAGTGCTATGGTATGTAGTTTCAAATATGCAGTTGTCCACACATGCATCAATGCATATTAATAGGATCCGTCGATAATTTACATTTTGCTTTCTAATTAGCAACCCTCTCAAAGACAGCAAGGCACTCAATGTGTCTTGTTTGAGGGAATAAATCGAATGGTTGAATGCTCACAATCTCATACCCAAATGACACCAACAGTTTAGAATCCCGTGCTTGCGTCGCTGGATCACAACTCATGTACACAACCCTCGCGGGCTTATAATCATTCAACTGTTGCAGAAATTCCTCGGAACATCCTTTTCGTGGTGGGTCTACTACCACCACAGTTGAATCTCGCGGAAAATCTGAGACTAACAGATCTTTGTTCTTCTCGTCATCATTGACCTCTCCATCGTTCGTTGCAGCACCTACTCTAACAGGATCTTGACTCTGAAAAATTGCCTCTGCCGAAGCTGAAACAAAGTCACAGTTCTCAATCCCATTCAATGCCGCATTGTCGCGTGCTTCTTCCACTGCCAATGAATTCACTTCAATTCCAACACACACATCAAATGACGAGGAAGATCCCAATGTAAACAAGCCAGACCCACAGTAACAGTCAATCAAATGTGTCATTGATTTGCCACTGGAAGATAATTCTGTTGCCGCATCTACTACCAAATCCACCATTTTGGGAAGCATATATGGATTGTTTTGGAAGAAGTTACCTGCCTTGAAACGAAACATCAAGTCTTTTACTGTAGTATTCACATACACACTGTGATCTGTCTCTACCACACCGTCAGAGTCTCTAAGCAACAATGTCGCTCCCTTGGTTGGCTTCTTTAGTAGACCTTGTCGAGCCTCCTCTCGTTTGCCCTCACGAACGTGCACGAGTGCATCATTGATTGCAGGTGTTGCTATATGGCAAAATGGAACATCTACCAAGCGCCGACTGGCCTTTTGTTTGAAGCCAATTTCTCTGATCTCGCACATCTTGCTGACTGGCCCCTCATCACCACTATTTTCCTGTATTGCCTTCTTCCTCCCTTTCTTGTTCATCGGAGCTTCATAATGAGGAGTGATCTTGGATCGATATCCGAATACCTCGTCAGTTCCCAATGTATCCAATACTGCCGGGAAGTCCTGCGTTTCAAACCCACCCAGTTTTTCAAATAGCTCTTGAACTTGCACCGTCTTCATTGACCTCTGTCTGCCAATTGTTATATGCTGGTACTGGCATCCACCACAAATAGTTGCGAGAGGGCATAGTGGTTCGATACGATCTGGACTGGGTTCAATGATTTGCAGTAGGTCGGCATCAGAGTAGGATGCATAGTTGCGATAAATTCTCACTTTTACTAACTCTCCGGGTATGACATTCGGGACGAACATAACCCATTTTTTTGGGTCGCTACTTGTGTTGCTGTCGATTTCTTTTTCATTCCCTTTTCCGTTGCTTGCAACTGCATCTGTGTCCAGAGTTTCACCGAGTTCAACGCGAGCAATGCCAAAGCCAAGATTTGTCAATGCTTCTATTTTCACGTTTAGCTCCATATGATACTGAAAGATCAGATACATTAAGACGAGCACAAGTTAGCACAGTTGAAAATAATGTTGTGAACACAATCACTGTCATATGTTACTTACAGGGAAAGGGTAGGGTTTGAACTTTAGCGGAACCTTAACTTGTTCCTTGTCAGCAGCACCCTCCGTTGCATCACTTTCAGATTCTTGCACATCCGCGTCGGCCACTGCATTCAATGCCCATGATGATTTTGACCTCATACTCAACCTCGAAAGTGGATTGCAGGCAATGGAGTTAAGGGAAGGATGAGACTTGCCAAAAATCATGTCTGCCCATGAACTGATGCTAGTGCTGCTTCTTCTTGTGACATCTAAGGGGTTTCCCACCATTTGGTTTACAGTGTTGGTGATAGATGTGTTCTTTCTGGCGGGTCCTACTTTTGCAAAAGGCATATCCTCTAGATTAGAGCAAACTTCGACATTTGAATAATCTCTTCCACTGGATACATCATGGAACAAATCATTATGCTCTCCCTCGAGGAAGTAAACCTTCAACGGCAAAGTGTTGAACGGAGCACAATCATTCAAAAGAATTCCCAACTCATCCAACCGTGCCTTGACGCCCCTACGTCGTTTCATCTTCCTCGCCAATTTGTCACATCCCACTGCCTCACGGAATACTTTTGATCTTCCCACATGTTGCCATGCCCATTCGAATTGCATGGCGGCTACCTTGTCTTGGAAGCCATCAATGACGGCAATGTAGTCCCATGGTCTGCCACGTTTTGTTCGTCGGGCGCCACTGACAAGTTCTCCGTTGTGTTGTCTCAAACGTCTTTGGGGGTTGGTGGTGAAGCCAATGTATGTTTTCTGAGGGTGTTCTGGATCGAGAGAGTGGAGGAGGTAGCAGTGAAAATGAGTCTTTGCACTGTCTTCTTGCATTTCCACATCTTGTGCAGTAGAATCTCCAACTGAGCCCAATGCTTGCATTGATTTCATCGGATGAAAGGCCGAGTTGATACTACTTCCTTTGTCTACATTGACATTGACAAATGTTTTTGATGATGCATCACTGGACATGATTGGTCTTCTTGTGTGGTCTTTGTATCGGGCAACGAATGCACTATTACTTGCACCACCACTTCCTCCCAGAGAAAGAGAAGACACAGGAGCCATCAAACCCATTCTTCTTACTGAAGAAAATAATGGAGCAGCCGAAATCATATTTGCCATTGACATGATACAACAAATTATTGATGCAAATAATAGTGATGTCTGCCGCCACAACAGTTTCTGATGCTTATGATTTTGATGGTGCCTCGAGGTCATGACTGACGCGTTGGAGTATCAGCTTCTTATAGCGAGTTCGACGGAGATTGCAATAGTGTAGACAGGATTTGCTCCAGCCAGGTATTACAACTACAACTTAGAATTAGAAGTCAAGAGGCCCTCCTCTGTACATTTAGATGACAATGACAATGTTAATGAGCACCAACAGCATCGGCAAGTTCAAACGCTGTTGCTGTTGCTGTGACGTCTGAGAAAATGAAGATGAGAGGAGGAGGAGAGATGAGAGTCAAGGTTGTTTTCTTCGTAGGAATAAGTACATTTGCTAAATCCATCAGGGTCGGGAAGGCGGGAAGAGCTGCGGGAAGCTACCAGATTTTCATTTCAATTGCTCTCAGAAAACAACTTGAATCAAATAAAAGACAACTTTCGTCCCCACACCTCCTGTAACGCCGACACTGAAACCTGCGGGAACCACTAAGCGTAGTTGTCCTTATCGATGCTGAACTTGGATCGCAATGATGCCATCCATCTTGCGTCTTGACTGCTGACCGACTGAGTAGTTGTTGTTGTTGTGACACAAGAAAGAAATATGAGTGCTGAACTATCACCACAACCGTCAGCAGCAGAATCTATGGAATCGTCACAAACAAAAGATGAAACAGACAGTTTCCAGTGGACTGCCATTACCATCCTTCAATCCATCGCAATATTCATTCTTGCAGGCATAGCAGAGATCATAGGTGGATGGCTCGTCTGGGCAACAATTAAAGGAGTACGTGATGTCGATGGGAACATTACCAAGAAGCCATGGTACTATGCCCTCTTTGGTTCGCTGACATTAGTAGCGTACGGTTATATTCCATGTCTACAGCCAAGTGCTGCATCTGATGGGTTTGGTCGAATCTATGCAGCCTATGGCGGATACTTTATTGTTCTTTCATTTCTATTGGCTTGGGCCCTGGAGGGTGAGAGTGCCAAGCCAGATGTCGGAGATCTTGTTGGGGGTGGGATTTCGTTGATTGGTGTTTTACTGATCATGTTTTGGCCTGGCAGATGACGCGTACTTGGGTATGTTTCGGCACCAACAAATATTCTATCTTACAAACATTCCATCTTGGTCTGGGGGGTGCTACCTAATCTCTGTGTTCAATATTCCATCTCGGACTGAAAAGTATTCAATAATATTATGTCTACTCAGATTCTCCAGTCCATTTGTCACATTACAATCACATTAATTTATGTACAGAGGCATAATACTATGTATACATTTTCTCCCAAAGCCATACGTAGGTATCTCCCTATCTCGTCTTTCCAAAGATCTGTTCCACTTCCTTCTCGTCAGCAGGTGGCCTTCTGAAATGGGGATACTCGCGATCAACCTCAGCCCTCATTCTCTCCGGCAGCTCATCATAACTATCCACCCTATACCCCGAAAATCTCAATACAGCCTTGGAATCCATGTTGAATGGAGGGACGCTCCCCTGCCTACACCAAACTGCCGTGGGTGGCCTATCCTCCGGAAACGTCGGATCGAAATTGTAATCGTAAAACTCCCAAGCCTGATACCTCCCCCCTCCCTTTTCTTCGGGCATGGGAATATCCAAAAAGACTGGAATGTTCACCATCATTTGATGTGGACCTGCCATCTGTGACGTAATTTTCATTTTGGGCAATGCATCCTTCAATAGCCTTAAGCTGGCCTCTACCGAATACGTAATACCCCCATCATCTCCCTTGTGATAATCAATCATTTGACAATCATAAATGATGGGCTTCACGGGCTTGCCCTCGAATTCCTCCATGATATCTCCCGTGACCGGATCACGGAACCAAAATATTTTACGAGATAGTTGACGTATGTGATTGTCACTCAGCTGTACACCCTTTCCAATATCGAATCCTTCAAAGGTGGCCAATATTTTCCCAGTGTAGGCATGGTAGAGTGATCCGCCACCTACCCAAAAGACGCCCTCGGTGTTGGAACCAGGACCATCTCCGAGTCCTAGCCGCATTTTGCCCCATGTTTCAAAGGGATCGTGACTCTGTGATGATTTGGAGGAATGTTGTGAATCCCATGAACAGTTTGTGAATTGAGATGAATCGTCTCCGTTGGTGTAGGATTGAGCTGTGGGTGTTATGTGTGCGTCGTGGACTGCAGTGGAGGGTGAAAATGCAGCTGCAAAAAAGCGGTTGTTGCTTTGGATGCTTATTCCACTGGTCAGCAAGAGGAGGCTTACTGCGAATGTGTGCATATTTGAATATAATGCAACTAGAGAAGAGTGTTTTCAATGACGGCAAAATGAGTGATGATTATGAATTATCTGATGGAGTTTGTTCTGACAGCGAGTGCGTGTAGTGGCGTTTGTCAAGAAATGAATGCTGAGGGAAAGGGAGTTGAGATATGAAGAGCTGGTGGAGGGCCAGCAATGTAATGACGGTGTATATTCTTCAGAACAAATGAATTCACTATTCGTCGTGTGTGAATGGAAGAAAGGTGCCGTTGGGAAGACCGTCGGCAGTTTGTGTGATTTCGCGTTCGCGTCGGCTGTATTACTGCCTGTGTTTGCGCTTGCCCGACTTGGTCCACGGCTTCCAATCCAATTTTCCGGATTGATGTTCCGCAGAATTGAGCGTTTGGGTTTGGTGTTTGTGTTGTTGGTGTTGGTGTTGAGGCCTCGTGCTCTGTGCGTTGGCTTTCTTTTCGGCTTCGTGGTCTCCTGCTCCTGCTTATTGTTATTGACACCTGAATGGGTGACGTGGGCTGGTGCGTTGCAAATGGGAGGTGCCCGTAACTGGGAATGAGAATCATTGCTTCCCGCCAAAGAAGAACAGCCGAAAAGAAACCACTCGCTCGACAGCTCTCGAACTCGAAGCACGTTCTTCGCACTAGATATCTCTGAAATACATACTTTTTGATTCTTGCTCATCGCCCTCTCTCCTCCTCTGTAATTGTAATGGATGTGGCGATGAGATGATCTGGCATGATGATCATAAAAAACGAACAGCAGCGCCATAGGCCATCATCAGGATATCACCATGAGTCTTTCCTTCGATGCACTACCGGCAGAGGTCCTGCGGTCTATTCTGGGGTACATGGACATTCCATCGCTCGCCGCTCTTTGTATGACACACAAAGCCGTACATGAGAACATTGCATCTCTCGCCGCCGATGATGTAACTTGGTATGCGCTAATTCAAAGTCGATTTGGTATTGGATGCAAACATAGGAAGATGAAAATCGGTCGTAAGCAGAAGCAAGATGGCGTTGTGCTTGTCCAACGGAGCTCGACGTCCTCGCTCTCGTCGGATGACAAGAGACCCAATGAGGGTCGTAAACGCCGCTCTACGACGTATGGCGGTAAGGATTGGAAGGACGCATATCGCTCGTTAGCGTCAACTATGCGCATACCAGAGACGAGCATAACCAGCGGCAGTCACATGTCAGGAGGAGGCGTGTTTGCCTCTCCATACCCACGTGGACGAAAGGGCAAGAGTTCTGTGGCTGATTGCTTTGGGGTATGGTGCTTGATCAATCATACAGAAAATTGCCGTACCAAAACTGTGGAAAGTCAAACGGGTAGAAGACGTCGACGACGGAATCATCATGATGTTTCTCGAGAACCAAATATGCTCCCATACCGTTTGGATCGTCGGTACATTGAGTTGAAACTCTGCCTGCAGAATACCAAGTCTGGGTTTGGCAGGATAGTCATTCCTGACATTTCTGCATTGCGTATAGCATCGTTAGATGAAGAAGATTACTTTTCTTCGTGGGGATGGGATAAGTGGGATGGGGATTACGAACCAACGTTCAAGCTCCTTGATGTCGGTCCTTGGGCTCCTAGGATTGTACTAAGACACAGATTCAACGACGATGATAATGCCCAGCATCAAAGCTCTATTGATGCAGAGGAATGGAATACAAAATGTGGTGTGAAGGATATTATCCTCCGTCCATTTGAGGTGGTTGTGCTCTCTGTGCACATCTCGTGTCCGGACAGCCTTGGTGTGTATGAGACTGACGTCCTATCATCCATGTCCTCTATTCGAGTTCCCGTCGTTGCAGATGGATGGCCAAGTCTCAAACAGGCCAATAGTGATGAGTGCGATGTCATCATCAATAAGGATGTTGCCATTTCTCGCTTTCTTCCAGAAGATTCCCTGTGGGAATACTACTGCCAACTGCCAGGTGGATGGCTGTCCTTGACAGATAGCTCACGGCTGGTTCCTGCGTAAATCTCCTGCATAAATACATAATCTAATGCTCTAGAAGTGCGAATCTTGCATGGTTTGTGTATGCAGCTAATATCTCTGTGCCAAAAATTATCTCTATGCAATTGACAATAATTGGTTCTTATCTTTATTGCAACTTGATACAAAGTTAGTGCATCGGCCACGTCTGGGCCTCGTCATAACTGCAGTTTCATTATCTATTCGACCAGAACATGTATCAAGTGATACCTGCAAACAGGCTCGGTACAGTTAGATGCGAAATGAGACCCGAAATAAGTATGCTTTCCTACGCGACTGCTCAAAATAATTACCTGATCATGAATTTCAATTAGAATTCCTCCTTCGACTCAAAACGCAAGTTCAAAGTCCATAAAACCCCATAAAAGACGAGACCTGTTGTAGCCACCTACGGCACAATGTTTCATGGTATCTCCGAGTGGGCAAACTACCTATGAACGGATGGACAATTCCGTTTCTTACTCTACTACCAATAACGCTAATTAGCTG
>JALLAU010000644.1:0-13580 GCA_036939495.1 Thalassiosira hispida
ATGTACTTATTCCATCGTTGGTCTTCCCGCCTTTTCTGATATTATGTTCCCGCCTTTTTTTACTGAATGTTGATGCTGAATGCTGATGATGTTGATGTGAGCTCTAATAATTGCGTGAAGAGAGCCTGGCTGTCAGCTGTCAGCCATGTCTGATATCTACTCCTGGGCTGCTTCTTATTGCCTTGCTATTCCGCATGATGCAACACCCCTACCACAACAACGACGACGCATCCACGCTAGGCTCGAAGAGCTTGGACGGCGGCGACGACCAATCCATATCCAATAGCGGCCATGCCCTACCGCGAATATTCGATGCAGGCACCGAGCTGGAATCTTTATGCAGGGCCGAGATGTCCGGGGGGAACAATCCTTCCATATTGGGCTTCCCCCCGACGTGTCTCCCAATCGTGAGGCTATTGGAAGGAAACCACTGTTGCGTCGATTGTGGCGATGAGCGCTTTGATCGTTTGCAGTATGCATCGATTGGATATGGTACAATTTTGTGTCAGGATTGCGCTCATCGGCATGCGAGCATGTCAGGGGAGGTGAGTGTTTTGCTTTCGATATATCTACTGTTCAAGATATTATGATGATAACTCCCTCCAACTTTCATTATATCATTGCCTACTCATTTCTTACAGCAATCTAGCGTCAAACACATAAAAGATGAACACTGGAGCCTTCGCTCTACTCTTTGCATCCTTGAAGGCTCGAATACACAAATGCTTGATTACGTAAAGCATAGGCCACGCTGGCGTCCCCCCCAAAAAACTGACGAATATTCTGAAGATGTTCTTGCCTTTAAACAAATCTATCTCTCCAAGGGTGCAGCCTCGTACCGGTCCGAGTTAGCAAAGAAGGTGGATGATATTTTCTACAGTCGTCTCACTGCCATGAGGAAAGAAGATGCAGTCAAGGAGGGACTGTTGGAAGCAATGCACATTCCACCTAGTGATCCATTTCAACACATCTTTGAACAGAATGCGGTTTCGCCAGATGACATTCCTGGATTCTTCAACGGTATTTCAACACCGCAAAGTAATGATGCGAAGGTTGCTTCCAAAAAGGAAGGGGGGGAGTCAGGAGCCAAGTCCCCTGCAGCCAAGACGCGAGGGGGGAGGAAAGGGAGAAATACGACGATCCCTTTGATGAAGCATGAGGCGCCGTCCGTTGATCGAATTAAGGAACGTATCAATTCGAGGCGCAACATGAATTCTTCCATTTCCATGAATCAATATACTATGGCGGCTGCGACGGAAGGAGACGACCCAAAGAGTCACGAGAAGCCCCCCTTCCTTGCCAAAGAGGATGCAGGTAAACCGAGCCCAACCAAGGCTAATGCAATTGCAGCTGGATACGTGCCCCATAGTTCCAGGCGGCGAGCAAGTGATCACGGCGTGGGGCTGGTAGGGGAAGTAGATGGTGTCTCTATTGATGAAATGGCGTCCATTGGTGATGGGCCGTACCAAAGGCCGTCGATTCAACAGAAGTGGTCAAACCAGGGCCATGAGTACGATGACGATCATACAATGCTTTCGTATTCATCGCGGGCTAAAGCTCAGCCATTAGGAAGTTATCGGCGAATGGGTGGTGCCGGTGTTGGTGATGGTGGCCAATCAGGACAAAGAAGGCCCATGTATCGCCCTCCGAAAAGTTAATTGGAAACATAAAACATGTAACTCTAAGAATCCACACTCGCTCGAATGCGGTGAATCCGCGACACGTGCGATAGCGACTGATAGCGAGTGCGATGATTCACGCATGAGAGCATTGCCTGTAGTCACTGTTTTTACTTTTGGGTAAATAAAACAGACAAGTGCGGCACATTAACATTAATTAAGTAGCCATTTACACATCATAGTTTACAAGTTATTAAGTCTAAGATTAGCTTTTGTCCTCTTTTTGACCAAGAGCCAGCCCTGGGCTTGGTATACTTTCTCAGAAAATATCATAGTAGTACGAAGACAAAAAAACACATATACCATCACAAACTGACACATCCCCCACATCCAAAGTCATCTACATCAATCATTTGACATGTAATAATCTTCCCCAAAAAGGTTTCTTCGGCATCCTGCTTCCTATCGCCCTTGCTCGGAGTGGTACTGTTTTCCTCAACGGGGCCGAGGACAGAGCAAAAGTCGCATACAGCGTCATACATCGATTCGAACAAGGTATTCTCCGTCTTCTTGCTATCAGCGTCGGTCATTTCCCTCCTAATCTTTCGAGGCGGGGATCCTCTAGGCGGGCTTCTCCTTGGCTTCATACTTCCCGAAAGATCACTCATGACCGATTGGTTGCTGTCAGGAACAATGCCAATGCCGGTTGTTGGACGAAATGAATCACCATTTGAGAGGGTGACGGTATCAAATGATTTGCTTGGCGAGCCGCTGTCCCTTGTAGTCCTGGCTCCTCTGCTGCTGCCATGATGGTGTGCAGACACCTGTTCTTTGCTCACTTCAATTTCATCATCAAAGATACTAGATGTGTCATTAGTCGAAGCCACCGATACATCTTTGTCCGCCGCATTATTTTGAGCTTTCCTGAATTCCTTGGCCAGAATCCTGCTCTGGCTCTGGTGGCTCGGCCTTGACTTCCCTCCACGGGCGGCGGGAGAATCAGCGAGCTCGTACCGTCGAGTCGTCAAGTAGGTTGCGCCGTGCTCGCCCATCTCGGGACCTTGCTCCACCTCCATGATCACGTTTAACGACATATCAGTTTTCGAACCGCAGTGTTGCTTATTGAATTGAGATACCAGATGCAAACAGCGCAGTAACGTCGTTGGAAGTATCCAAGAAGGATGTCAGCGCTCTACATCATCGTCCCTGATGCAAGAATCACACACATGACGATACATGCAACCCCTTCTGAAGTTTTGTCGAAAATTTTGTTGAAAATAACAAGCCTTGAACTATTCCTACGTAGAAAAGGCCGACAAAAGTTTGGCGGGAAGCGCAACAAAAACAGAGAGCCAGCCCACCACGCTCCACCACGCCACTCACCACTCCCAACTTCCATCACGAGAAAAACAACTGGAAACATAGGTAAAGCCCGCGAATCTGCCCAATCTGATACGATACTGCTGCTTTGAGAGAAGGACTGTAACCAGGGCCGACGACACCAAAGAGTCGACAACAACCAAGCGATCCTCGGACCGATAGCGTTCCCTTCGCTGTCCTAGGCCTAGGTACGCGGGTACACTTTTGGACAGAGTGGGAATAATGAGTCGTCGATGTGCCAACGGCTTCCTCTGCTTCGGGCCCGCGACATTCGTGTCATGTGCATTCATTTTATCACAATTCGCACAAAAGGGGTGTAGGTTCATAAAGCTCGGCGATGAAGGAGATAACTCTGATTTGAGTGGTGGCTTTGTTGTGGATGGAGTAATGGCGTATGCTGGACTTTATTGTAAGTGTACAGAAGATGATAGTATGTGTCAAACATGATATGTTATCAATATCAATGAAAAAACGAAACTCATGTTGCTAATAATCTGATTGTTTACTATTCACAGGCTGGCGATCACCTAATGGCGTCGATTTCGTATATGGCGATAATTTCGATTATTCGGCTGAGCACAACCAGGCACGTAATTTAGCATTGGCTACGACAGTGATGGGAGCGATTGCTTTTGGTGTCTACTTCCTCGCATCATGTGTCAAGTTCCCATCACTTATTTGGTTGTTCATCTCACTTGTGCTTATGGCGACGTGCATATGTGAAGGTATGATATTCAAGTTCTTTGACATTGAATTGTGCGAAGCCACTGATTGCAGCCTGGCTACTAGCTCAAAGTGTGGTATTTCAGGTGAGAACTCTCATTTTCAACTGTTGATGCTACTTCCTGGGGGGTAGTTCTTACAATCTTACCCAATTACGGTCTTTCCCCAACAGCATGTGTTTTCTGGGGAATAAGTGCGTTCATGACTTGCGGAATATTTAAGGAGGCACACGATCGTCAATCAGAGGAGAGTTACCAGGCAGATGAGGAGCAGAGATAAATCTTTGTTTCCCGGGATGTCTACCTAATATTTGTTCTTATGCTTTCAGTAATAGGCTAATCCAAAATCTTTACTTCAAGAAATGTATTGATTCTCGTCGCAGAAACAGAACTCTCTACTGATGTACAGTGTACCATAGGATACAGTCGACATAAAGTGAAAGTTACATGGTACAATAAGAACTCCCCAGACAACACATACACTGTGAAAACTCTTTTCCTTAATGCCGAATCCAAATCAAGAAAGAATCAACATTGGTTGAAAAGCAAGGGAAATCATGCCCCCATCAGTGTATTTATGTGTGGGGTCTGAATATTCGCGAAGTTACTGTTGATTTATCAGGTGCAAAATTAGCGTGCTTCGCACCCACAACCCCCTGATAGGAGTTAAGATAATGAAATGCATGCCCCCATATTTACATTCTCATCATATTACTAGAGGAGACTCTTTCCGTCGTCTCCGGACTGCCGTTTGGCGATCCGTAATCCCACTTAGTTATTGTTTCACTACGATAGTGGAACTGAATAGGGTACTCTATTATCTTCACAGTAAACCAACCTCAACAATTGTCTTCTTGAGTTTGTTGAGCCGCCGCAGGCAAGGCGATTCACCCATCAATATGCCAACTGCCAGCGGACAGCAAAATATAAATTGTGCTCAGCACATTTACATTTGGGATTGAATTGGTACATCTATGTATTATCTCTTTCACGTGCAAGCGGGCTAGCTGAGCGGCAGCGAAGCTAGTCATTTGTATATGAGATGTTATGACAACCTGGCACCCCCTTGACGACACTTCATAAGCTTAATAGCCCCGCCGAACCCGAGATTTACTCCGAGTTTTAGTCGTATGTCGAGACGTAGTTGTATGCCGAGATTTACTTGTATGGAACGACGCCACAGGTTTAGGCTGGGGCCTCGAAATCTGCTGTCTCGAAGACTGCTGCCTCGAAGTCTGCTGTCTAAGCTTCTTGCCCACAATCCACGGATGAGACAATGCTTGCTTCGCATTCAACCTCCTCCTAGGATCAACGACAATCAATCGATCTATAAAATCTTTAACCTCCTCGCTCAACCCCGTCGCAGCCCACTGCGGATAAAAATACTTCCCAGCCACAATCTTTGAAAAGACAATCTCGTGAGTATCGCCATTAAAGGGCATTTGTTGCGTAAGTATAAAGTAGATCATGACACCCACGGACCACATGTCGCATTCTCTTCCGTAGCTACGTTTTACGACCTCGGGCGCTACCGAGCGGAGTGAACCGGCAAAGGCTGTCATGGGGGCATCGCCCGGTTTGTGTACTGTGGCCACGCCAAAGTCAATGATTTTTATGGGGGAGTTGATATCATTTTTGGCAAACATGAGATGTTCCGCCTGTTTGTGTCAGTGAAAACACATACACAAAATGAGATGAGAGGCTAAAATAAATACAAAGCAACATCTCAGACTAGCCCAATCACTGCTATCAGCTACCAGATAGCCTACACGAATCCGTCCCCTCACCTTCAAATCCCTATGCACTATATCCCTATCATGTAAATAGGCAATAGCATCCAACAAACTACCCACAATCTTACGTGCCCGTCCCTCCCCCAACTTCGTCCTATCATCCACAGTCATATCAAACATATCCCCCCCTCGACACTGCTCCATAATTATATGTATATACTCCCTATCCTGAATCACATCCACAATACGCACAACATTCTTGTGATTCACACGCTGAAGTAAACCAATCTCATTTTTTAGAAGATTGGCATTCCCCGCGTGACTTTTCATGGCGATGGATTTTATGGCGAGTTTCGTACGGGTTTCGCGATGGATGCAGGAACGGACGGTGCCGAAGGATCCTGTGCCGATGACTATGGGTAAGACCTTGTAGGCTGTTCGGACGTCTTCTTCACGTATGTTGGGTCCGGTTCCGGCGCTGCCGCTGCGTTTTGGTGGTTCGCTCGCGACTCGTTGTTTATGGTTCCGTTTCGGCGATACTATATGGTCTTGCGCTTCGGCACCGTTGTATACCACGAGCTGCTGCTGCTGCGTGGAGGCTGGTATCTCGCGCTTCTCCCCCCGCCCTTGACGCGATTGTTGGTGCTGGGGGCGTTCGTTGACTTCTCGTGTGCGCTGCATCGGTGTCGGTGGAGATCGGGGACACATGCAAAATTCCAAGGCAAAGAGAGGGAGCTGATGGGAGGGTACAGCTGGAAAATGTAAATGAAAATAAAAATCTTCTTGTCAACTCATTCCCATTGCCTCTTGCTTCAACCTCAAAACAATATCAAGGCTTCTTTATGTGCTGTGATGTGCTGTGCCTGCTGTGGTGCGATAGAGCGCTGGAGCCGCGTGCGCTCCAAGATTAGATGGTTTTAAATAATGATTGATACTAACTGTCTAGTTCTGTCCGGTTCTGTCTCAGAGATAGTTCTGTATGCCATTTTGAGATTCTGTGTCTGTGAGCAGTCTGTATGTGATGGAGGAGGCTTTTGTCAGGGCGTAGAACCACTTAACAAAATAATATGTTCACTGGAAGTCGCAACGCGTTGACGGGTATCATTTTACGATCAAATTGGAACCATGAATAAACTGACCATTATTTATGGACAATATTAGTAAAGAAGAGACAAACGCGGGGGTCATCCTGTTATCTATCCCTGGGTCATCCTCCTCGCTCAGCACATCTGCTCACAATTTCTTGTGCTGAATACAGTGTTATTGATCCCTGGACTAGGTCATACAGGAGAGTACCACGAGTTACGCACTGATCTGAACAGGTCAAACTCGGGAGATTAGACGCTGCAAACATGCCAGCGCCTCCACCTCTTCACACGGTATTCGACCCAGATGCGGCCTAACGGAACGAAATATACGTGAACGTTTCCGTCCGTACCTTAAGCCACTAGAAATGCTCATCAAGACCTTCTACAAGCGTATCAAGGAATGTATGATCTTGCGCCCTCGCTCCCGTGCCTCAAGGATCAGCCCGACTGCCCGCCGGAAGTTGTGCGCAGAAATGTATCGATGACCCCGTTTGCGATGTGCAGTCTGCTGATGCGCAATGTGTCCGTCCAGGTTGAGGACGAGAACAATTGCATGTACGACATTGCGCCGACTAATCCCAAGAAATTGGTTGAGCAGTTGACAAAAATAGAGACGAACTGCCATACCGATACATTGTTTGCTGGCATTTGTTCCTTCCCAGCAGCACATACTTTCTTGTACCCAGCACATATAATCAATCAGAAAATAATAAGATTGATCAAATAGGAACGAAATAACTCGTCTAGATAAGGGCCCATCATTTATGTTTCCTGGTCTACCACAGACCCATTCATTGCACATATGATAAAACAACACGATAAACGCATCGAACAAGTGCTAATGGTATTGAGATACCTTTCTGGCCTTAGAGTGTATCAAGAGTGATCAGTCGAAGGTCAAAATATATAACATTCTCAGTTATTACAGCTTTGTGGAAATAGTAGCACAGGTACACAATCAAATTGATTCAATTCAATGATAATTTACATAAGCGTCCCCAAATACTAAACATACACTGTTAATAATTAAGAGCTTGAGCCGACTGGTCAACCTAAGTATCATATTTTTGTGATGTGATCTATCACAAATACGCTGAGTCGTTTATGGGATGTCGAGAAAGTCTACGGGGGATGGTATTGAAACCTAATATAATATGTTCATTGCAAAAGCTGGAGAGAACCCCTTCGAGCTTCGAGCAGTCTTCTTCGCGCAGTCCGTTTACTAACACCCTTCTTCAACTTCACAGAGCATTTCAAATCTGAAAAATGAAATCCCTTCCCCTGCGCTCATAAAATATGCGTTACAATACCAATAAGCATTTGGAGCATGTAAGTGCAATTCATATTATATACAATATATTATTTGGTGTGAATATCTTACTCTTGCTGAGATATGAGCTTCACATTTTGTTGGAACACTGGCAGTGTTCTCGACTGAAGACGTCTACTGAACCAGGTGAAGTTGCAGTTTGTTCCAAAAATGCTTATATCTTGACCGACAATGTGATCAACGTCGAAGCTATACATCTGAAGTTGCTTCTTTTTACCGAAGCTCTACATAGGTATATACATCAGGTTCTCTGCCATAACATGATTGACTACTGCGGAGGGCCAATACGGGTGAATATAAACTGATCAAGCAGCACGACCAACTGGCCTTCGATAATGTTGGCCGCGTGGGTCCATACTGCCGCCATCACCAACTTCAGCAGCGGGATTGGGACTTCGTCTAGGATTCTTCCTGACTCCAGCAGTGGCAGCCGCGATAGGGCGCTGCTGCTGTGCTACTCTCCTATGCCTATCAGGAGGCCCACCCCTCCTATGTCGTTGCTCCATCCGAGGCTCACGAGGCGGTGACAATCGTTGTTGCTGCGGTCTACTCACACGGGGTACGATGGACCTATCCCCCATGGGAACCAACGCCAATTCTTCGGAATTCGTCGACCCCACCAACCTCGTCTGGTTGAACTTACGTATCCATATATGAGACAATGCCTGCTTCGCTGTCAACCTTCTCTTGGGATTAACCACAATCAATCTATCAATAAAATCCTTTGCCTCCTCGCTAAGTCCCGTCTTCGTCCATGTCGGGTACCCATACTCCCCACTACATACCTTCTGAAAGATTTCCTTGTCCGACTTGGCATTGAACGGCATTCGGGACGTTAGCAAAAAGTAGGCAATGATGCCTACGGACCACAGATCGCATTCTCTTCCATACCGACGCTTGATGACCTCGGGCGATACTGTGAACGCCGACCCGGCAAATGCCGTCATGGGAGGATCGTTTCGACCGTGTATCGTGGCCAACCCAAAGTCGATAATTTTCACAGGGGAGTTGATGTCATCGTCCGATAGCATAATGTGTTCCGCCTGATTATTGTCATGATACAACAAACAGATGTAATTAGAATGACATGTGCATCAGATGTGTAGGTATGAAGCACACAATTAAGGACCAAATGACCGGGCCGACTCACCTTCAAATCCCTATGCACTATATCCCTATCATGCAAATACGCAATAGCATCCAATAAACTCCCCACGACCTCACTCGCCCTTTGTTCGTTCAACTTAATCCCACCATCGACAATCTTATCAAATAAATCCCCGCCTTTACACTCGTCCATGACTATATGTATATATTCCAAATCTTGTATCACGTCCACAACACGCACAACATTCTTGTGATGCACGCGTTGGACTAATGCAATCTCATTTTTTAAGAGTGTGGCATTCTTCACATTGCCCTTCTTGAGGATGGATTTGACAGCGTACCGCTCGTTTGAGTGACGGTGGATACAGGATCGGACGGTACCGAAGGCGCCGGTTCCGATGATGTGGGGGGAGACTTTATAGTGCTTGCGTATGTCACTGTTGCGCATTTTGACACGTCGTGTGAGCGGCTTGGGCTTGTTTTCAGCCTCGGGGATCTTCTTGCGGGATGCTTCGGCGACTTCGGGACTGTACACCACGAGCTGCGTTGATGTTGATAACGCTGCCGATGGACGTTGCTGTGGTTTCCTCCTTCTTCTTCCAGGACGGGCAGCTTCTTGATCTTGGGGGGCTTGGCCTTGGCGAGCAGCATGATGCCGAGGCCGTGACGATTCCTCATGACTACTCTCCTCGGAATCGGTCGAGTCATCAGACGTACTGCTAGTGGTACTCGTGCCGCTCACCGACGAATCCTCGTCCTCGCTTTCCGATAATGCGGACATGGCGGTTTGCATCGACGCGCGTGTGCTGCGGGTGTAGACGGGTACGATGGATGGCCGACGGCGTAGTCCGGTGGCGGGCCTTCGACGCTGCTGTTGCCTTTGTGCCTTAACAGGGGGTGAAACGTTATTTGGCTTGGTCATGGTGCTGGTCTCGGTTGGCCTTGTCGGACTTGCTCCTGGTCGCTCCTTTTGCGCAATACCACTCGGCTTGGTCCCAACATGATGTTCTGAAGACCAAGCCTTGTCGACATCCTTTGGGGTGGGAGACTTGCTATACCTCCTCTGTGGATTGGCTTCGGGAGAGTGGATGTTATCATTTTTTTGGACTTTTTGTACATTGGAAACTCTTGGGGCTGATCTGCGACTTGAATTGATCTGCAACTTATCCAACTTTTCTTGGAAATTATCCACATCTGGTGTCTCCTCCTCCCTTGACTGCTTCGACGACGACCTCGACTGTCGCTGCTCGCTTGAGCTGGAAGAACTGCTCCCGTCGGAACTTGATGCCGGCTGAGCTTTATTATTCATCTGCTGATCATCTTGTTGCTCTTGTTGCCTTTGTACACTTTTTGGCTTTGACACGTCTGGTGCTGTGGGAGACTTGCTGCAGTCCCTCTGCCTCCGCTGATTCAACTCAGAAGAAACATTATAATGTTCATTTACTCTCTTTTGACTTGGACTGTGCCCCTTCTGTGGATTGGCCTCGGGAGGGTCACTATTTCTCTTGTGGCTTGGAACTCTTTGTAGACTGTGGGTTGATCTCGGTCTATCCGATTGTCGCTCTTGGGAATTAGCATCCACATCCTGTGCCTTTGAACTAGGGGGTGATGGCTCGTCCCCTTTTGGCCGCGACTCCCTCGACCGCGTCTTTGAAACTCGGTGCTGCCGCCGTTCGTTGTTTGACGATGGATGGATCGGCTCTTCTTGCGACGACTCGAGCGGCTCGACGGACGCCCTCTTCGTACCCGGTGGTGGTCTTGACTTCTCTTCTTGTGGCTCGATGTTAGAGGGTGACTCGGACTGAGGACTCGAGGATATACTCTGCGCTGGCTTCCCAGCTTTCGTAGTCTTGGCATGTTCCATCCCCTCTGAACCGCCAGCAGCAGATGCAGCAGCGGATGCAGATGCACTATCATTGAGGGCATTGGCCAACAATCTCACCTGCCGCCAAGTATGATAATTCAACGCATCAATCGCCGGACTTATATGTTTTTGATACAACAACTCCAACGCTGCACGTGCCTCGTCCTTCGATAACTTGCTAGCCTCGTCACTACTATCGTCTTCGTCATCACTATTTACTTCATTATGGTTGAGACCCGATGGAAAGGAATCCATCGCCTTGTACGGGGATTCGCAGGAGCATATACCATCGGGATCAAAGTCCAGTTGGAATGTCACCGTCGTGTTTGGGATGCGAAGTACCACATACTCTTTCTGCTGTCCCTTCTTTTCTTGTTCTTTATTCTCCTTGTGCTCGCTAGGCTTTTCATAAGAGTAAGATGCCTGCCACAATTGCTTGCCGATGCTGTCACCGTTGTTGCTATTATCCGTGCTATCCAATTTTAGTTCTTCGTCCAATACCTTGTGCCGCATTTCCCAGAAGGAGTAGATTAATAGTGTCACGACTCGGCTATTGCTGCTTCTCTTGCCATCATGTTCATCATCTCTGATGTCACTATTCAACAATATTTCGGCATCACCGACACTCTTGACGGCAGTTCCATCAACTGCCAGTATAATATCCCCTACGCACAATCCAGATTTAACAAATGGACTGTTTTGTTGGATGGAAGATATTCGCAGCAGTGAATTGTTCTTGGAACATTTCATGGATATGCCAAAACAGCAATTAGGATTGTCCTCTTTTCCCTTTTTCTTTTCCTCCTGCCATTTTGACCCCCGAGTAGTAGTATTGTCCACCTTGGCCAAATGGAAGATGAATCCTTTATCCCTAACACCACGACTAACCGTTATAGTTAGCGTTCCAATGACAGATTTGATCATTACCGCGGCACGTTTGGGGTCCTTGACGCGATGTCCATTGATTAATAGAATTTCATCATTTTTTTGTAGAGTCACATGACCCTGAATGTTATCAGAGTGAAATGGAGATTTTGGCAACACAGAGGTGAGAATTACGCCGCATACGGCTGATGCTGATCCCCCGGAAGTGGATAGGCTCCGTGAGGACATCATGTGACGTGACGACTGAAGTCTAATTAATTCCCGTTTTGATCGACATCTGCTGTTAGCATGCTTGGAAGAACCATCATTCCCACCCAGGTAACCCAAAGTTAGTCCTACAGGCTGATCGACTTGCTTTGGAACAGACACGGATAACATCCGTGGCAGCTGAAGTGTTGGCGTCGTCTCGTCGTGCTCGTGGAGCAGCGATGAGGCCGCGGCCGTTGTGGTTGTGGCGGCGCAGTCGCCGCTGTTGTTGCCCTTGACGACATGATCGAATTTGATATAACCGTTCCTCCCCGCGTCCGTGCACGATGGCGACATGATGTTGTTGTTAGCTTCCGCAGAGGATTTGCTGCTGCGTCGCGATGAGGTGCGCTGACGGATGAGATGCCGTTGCCTTTCTTGGCTCGTGACCGTGGTCGTTTCCGGTGGATCAGCTGATCCTCGCCTTGGTGCCATAGTAATGATGTGCGGGGCGCGGGGCTATTTATCCGGTGTGTACCTACTCCGAACGACTATGATTGTTGTAGATTGGGTGTTGGGTGCTCAATTATTGTGCTCAAAGTCAAAGAGATGAATATGAATGAGCAAAGGCTCAGGGTACGATAGTACGATAGGGGGGGCGCAGCGCGCAAGAGGATTGGAAGGCTACTTCTACCGTGCTTCTGTGTCTTTTCTTTTCAGAACATCGAGGAATGAATGTCAGTGGCTGTCCTCGGCTGTCCTCGGCTGTCAGCGGTTTCAATGCAGGATGCAGGAGAGTGTGGTATCGTAGTGTTTGTTACCTAGAGGAGATAAGCTTGTGCATTCTCTCGGGGTTTTTATTCTTGACTTGTTCGTGCGTGGAAGCTGGACGGCACATATTGAACAATTGTAAATAGTCCGATCAATTCAATCGCTGAACCGCTCTGAGGTGTCTCGGTCGGGTCAGAAAATCACCTGTGATTTATTCCGAAATCGTTTATCCCTTCAAACTTGTAGCTAATCTCAGTTTGACGCGCGATACAAGACTATACTAAGAGACATCTATCAGTCAGTGCCGGTGGTTTAATCGTATCGAACCAAAAGCTTATCTTTAGGCAGTCACGAAGAATGACCGGTCTTCTATCGTATCAACGCGCGACATCTCCAAATCTCTGGAGAGGGGGTTATTTAACCTCCTTCTTTCCAGGGGCTAGCCCAGGCGGTACATAGGATATTTAATGTGCTATTTTCATCTTATCTCTGGGCTTGCATAGCCTGCCTCTTGATAGCCTCTTGTTGATGACACATGAACACATGGGATCTGTTGCAGCTAATGTGGAGAAAATTTATTCCCAACAATAGATGGGCCATTGTTGGGAATATCCCATCTATTGTTGGGAATAGATGGCCGCGATTTCGCGTTCGCCGCCGGTCTGCCTGGCTCCTCACTGCTCACGGCGCCCGGCGCGCGCTGCGCGCGCATAGCGTTCGGAGTTCTCGGACCAAATCCACAAGCCGCAACAAAAAAATAGACCCCAACCATGGCGTTGAGGCACTATTATGGGCTGTAGCCGCCCACACATGGCCTCAATGCCTTAGCTGCTGCATAGACGACGAGCGTTCACCCGTACGCTCACGTCGATGCCAATATTGCCGGGAGTGTGGT
>JALLAU010000645.1:0-13572 GCA_036939495.1 Thalassiosira hispida
ACCTTACTGGACCTAGACTGGGGTTAGGGTTAACCCTAACTGCCCATGTTTAGCAGTGGAAGTTGGAAGATCTTAGCATAAACACACTTGAACTCTTGCTAGCTAGAGGTAAAGCTATCCATTCTCATAAAGAAGGACAAAACAAATAAAATATATGAATCTCGCACAAGGAGAAAATCATCAGTGAGTTGCTGTAACTGAAACTGTGGTCTATTGCTAGATACTGACCATCTACCCGCTAACAATTCGTCGCCATTTCCAAAAGCGGTCGCAAATGCATCGTAATCGGTGCGTCATACGGCATCGGTCGTGCCACAGCCGACATCCTTGCTTCTCGCGGCGCTCATGTGGTTTACGCATCTAGATCTCACGATAAGTTGCTCGATGCCATAAAAGGGAGAGAGAACAGCTGCTGGGCTGTCGTCATGGACGCTTCTGATCCAAACAGCGTCCGCGAGGGGATGGCGGATGCCATAGCATTGCTAGGATCACTTGATTTAGTTGTATATTGCCCAGGTATGAGAGATGCATCTCGTGATTTTCTATTTGATTTGCCTTACCCTCTAATGCGGCTGACATGATTATTTGTCCAGGATACTTTGGCCCTGAAAGCTATGGCTCGTTCGAGCGTCTCTTCGACTCTGGAGACTGGGACTCTGCATGGGTAGGATCCATGAACACTCATGTAGATGGTATGATGCAGTCCTTCCGTCACACGAGGAAGGCTCTTCTTGCGAGTGGGAGAGGTGGAGTGTTCGTTGGATTAAGTAGTATTGCTGGATCGATGGGCCACCCTGGAGCAGCGCAATATGCTATTTGCAAGGCAGCCACAGACATGGCGCTCAAACAGCTTGCATTGGAATACGCCCCTCGTGGCCTCCGAGTTTTCAGTGTCGCGCCTGGCTTGGTACATACTCCTGCAATTGATGGTCTTGGCGCAGATACACAAACGTTTTTGGATCGAGTTGGTTCTTCCCATGCAATGAAGCGATGGGCTCAACCACAGGAGGTTGGCGAACTTATCGCCTTTTTGGCGTCTGAACGAGCTTCCTTCATGACAGGTGGTCCCATCTACGTGGATGGAGGCGCCATGCTCAATCATTCATTGTCTGATGCAATCAGGCCATTCTTTGATGAGCGTGAAAAGAAACCTGCTGCTGGAGAGAAGGAGGTGGGCACCGCCAGTGCCGCTGTCGAAGATCCCGTGGCTAGTGGCGACCAGTAAAAGCGGTATCCTTTGCAGCAAAGTAGAGAAGAAGACAAGCCCGAGCAAGTATCAATTGTATTGAGAGGATGGGCGTGAGCAGGGCAGATAAAGCTGATCTCACTATTGAACTTGATGAGCAAAATGTAGATGGAAGATACTTCTGAATGATAAACATTTATTACAAATCTCATGCGACGACTTGCCTTTAAACTCTCATAAGACGGAAGGAATGAAGGGCCGGCTGGAGTAGAGGAGGCGCAGCGCAGCCGTAGGGACGGAGGTGGACAATGTTTGTTTCCGTCGCCTGGTTGATTTTTGCTGGCGGGAACGAAAAATAGCGGGAACACGAGATGCTGTTTGAATTCCTCCACCGCCGTTCCATCCACCGAGAGGATTTTGGCCCACGACCCACGATTAGACATAGTTACCCCATAGTATTCCCTTGGAAAACTTCCCACTCCGAACTCCGAACTCCAGCTCTCTCGTCTTTTCCCTCGGAGTGGAAGCAACATCAACAACAACTTGCAAACAATCGCGAGATCGACGTGTTTGATGAGTTTGACATCGTTGGCGTCAATCTTGCGCTGCAAATGCATCATTATTTGAAATAATGTGGTAGCAATCACAACACGGATGCATTGATGACTCATAACTTCATTTTGGACTACCACTAGCTTTGATCTCTTTCGATTTGCTGATAGGATATGAGAAGTGTGAGAGTATCTCGAACTGGATACCATTTTTTACCAATCAAATCTATCTAACAACTTTGTTCTCTGGCTTCCATTGCATCCTTGGTGAAAATGCAGACCCACGCACGTATATTTTCAGTTGTTGCAATCGCCATGCACGTGTCCACTCTCCAAAAAGGATGCGCTGCATTCAGCACCCTTCCCATTAGAAAATCGATGTCGACGCTTCCTCCCGAACACGCTGGCACTTTCTCCTCAGCTCAAGACTACGAACGTGAGTTGAATGGAGCCCTGCAGTTCGCACGTGACATGGATAAAAGATATGGATTGTGCACTGAGCCAAGTCAAACTGCATGGAGGGCTGTTGATGATATTTATCAAAAGATCCAAGCACTTCGAGGTGGTGGTGAGCAAAAAGATTCAATTGCTCAACCCCAGTCACCAAGACTGAATACAAGAAGGCGAAAAGTAGTTTTGAGTGGCAGAAATATGTCTAGCGAAATAGATATCAAAGGAAGGAGATACTTCTTCTGATGTGTACATTATTACTCAAATGATCTAAGATCGTCCAATCTGTGAATGCAACGATTCTTACTGACTGCCTAGAGAATTGATACCGATTGTGCACAGAAAAAATAGATTTTAGATACACGATATTGTTATTTCGTTATTCTTTGTCATACCCATGCTGTGCTAACGAATCGCTCACGATTTCGGCTCACTGTAGAATTCCAAAACAGTTACTTGTGATGGTAGCCTTCACTATTTCTTTACTCTTTACACGTTTATTAAATTGCAAGCAAACATATCATGAAACACCATCGCAGAAGATCACAACATGAATGAGTTCCATTACGAACTCAAGCCACTGTGCAGATAGATATAAGCATCCGGTACAAATATTTGGTCCGTGAGTTTACTTCCTGAGCACCCGTAGCTTCTCTCTGCAAATGAAACAAATTCAGTGGATAAATAGAGTCCAAGTTCATGCTGGTATTTTTTGCCTGCAGTTGGAGTTGGGTTGACATTTGAATCGGACACGCCAGTATTTCATACTCGACGAGGCAAGATTGATTGGCAAATCAGTCGCGCCTTAATGGCTTCCCAGGTTCGTCCGGCCCTTCCTCCAAACAAATCCAACATGACGCTTCATCGGCTACCATTTTTTGCACGCTGCTGAGTTGCAACATCTCGAGGTATGGTTATGTCCTCGTTCTTTTTCAATATCCTTTCAACAACAAAGAGCTCCTCACAACCGTTCAAATGTGCGACCAAATATCTCAGTACCCCGTCACCGGATCCATTTGGAAGAGAACCACAAGACTGTCTTTGCGAATCAAATGGGAAGAGCTGATGTCGAAGGTAAGTATGTATTAGTACTCCACTATACAAACCTTCTTAGTCGTTAGTCATCATTATCTGAACTCTGCTATGTTTCTTCGGATTTTCTTCAGATAAAAGGATGAACGAATTGCTGTTACCTTTCCTTGTTTGTTTGTGTTTTCTCCAAATTTCCTTCAATACTGCTTTACATCACAATGCAATCGACAAAAATGGTATTTAATACCTAACTCCTCAGCAAACAGCTACACCCACCGAGCTATGTAGTCATTGTATTGGCACCCAAAGCAGTTGTAACGTAAATGAATATTGTTGACCCAGCACAGCAGGCAGCTGCAAAAACTCCGAACACATTCATGGGCGAATGGTTCACTGTCTGCTAAAATCAGTGATGAATATCTTCCAAGCTGCTTGTACAGTATATACCATAGTATCGCTCAGAGGAAAAAGTCATCCAAGTCCATCTCCAAGCGGCGTGATGAAGTTGTCACGAAATCGTTATGTAGGACCATATTATGTTCTGCTCATGCACTTGTTGTCAACCACTCGACTATGCAGAAGGCGAGTATCACGCAATAGCAGATTGTTGCCAAGCCTCTCTTTTTTTCTAAAGTGTCCATCAATCCTTCATGCTTAATAATATACATAATTCAATGATCATTCCACAGTAACAGTAAATGCAGGCATGTCGAATATTGCTCACGTTCACCTGAGTGTCAAGTTAAGGATTGGCATAACCCCAAACAAAAATGCAAGATCTGCCAAAGGATACATGAGGCTCAGCTAAAGGCTGATCAATATGGGGCTGAAATGATCAATGCTACATAATAATATGTACAATACATAAGTTCAAGTTTATGTCAATAAGTTTACCATTGCCATACTGTTTACAAGATTTCGCCACACTTGCAGTATTGCGTTTACAATCTGTATTCAACTTGGGAAAGTAAACTTATGATCCTTGTTGCAACTTGAATCTGGCACCAACCCAAAACTGGAGTCGACAGTAGATATGCAAAGAGAGAGAGAGAGAGAGAGAGAGAGAGAGCGACATAAAATGTATTAAACCAAAAAATATTCTGCTTTGCCATAATGATCTAGTTCATGGTGTATCTTTTCAACCAGCAAAGCTTGGATTGTAGTGATAACCAGACCTCTTCACAGGGGTGGGTTTCCATTATTATTTCAAGGTGGATTTGGACAAAGAAATTTTACATCATAATATTCTTGTGCAGCGCAAGAGAGTCAAACAGTTTCTCAACAACAACCCATCTCTGTACACCTCTTTATTCACAAATGGCGCCAAGCACGAGCGAGCGATTCTGTATTGTTCCTACGTAGGATATCTTGGTATCGCCAAAAATCACATGAACCAATCAATCTCCCACTAGATTCAAAAGAGCCGGCGAGTCGAATGAAGAGAGAGGAGCAAACCTTTTATTTATCAACGCGATACACAGCAACAACAACAACAACCATCATGCCTCGTCACCAGAAGGAGCCAAAGCTCATCGAATCGTCGGGTCATATCAACGACAGCGACGATGAAGAGATTGACGAAGATGAGGCGTTCAATTCGGAAGATGAGTTGATGTATGGCGATTTGTTCATCCACAAAAAGAAGTCGAAAGGAGCGGACGACGACAAGAAGAAGAAGAAGAAGGGCGACAAGCAAGGCAAGCGGAAGGATGGCGATAGCGACGAGGAAAGTCACGAGAGTGCCAATGGAAGTGATGCCAGTGACGATGACGACGACGGTGGTAGCGAGAGCGGCAGCGACGAAAATGACTGGGCAGGCTCCTCGGATGATTCCGACGACGGCGAAGAGGACGATGGAGGACAGTACATGCTCGACCTACTCAACAATCTCGACAAGCAGGTTGTTACACCCTCTGGTGGAAAAAGGGACAAGAGCAGCAGTAAAGGAGAGGGGGGTAAAATATCCCTAAACAGCATCGCCTCCGAGGCAGCTGTGCATTTGCCAGAGAGCGAATACCAATCTGGAACACTGGCCACCATGTCCGGTAATAATGGTGGTGGTGCAAACGATGGTAAATTGACATTGGACAGTCTAATGGGGGGTATCGCCGACACTGCTGGATTTGCCACTGTTCAAAAATCAATGCGGGCCCTCTCCTCTGGAACTAACACCAACAACAAGAACAAGAAGGAATCTGCTGCCGACACTGACTCTACTACATCATCCAATAAGAAGAAGCTTGAAACCACAGCAGCACCAGTCTCACGCGTCATCTCCGAACGAGCCTCCCGCAAGGTCCACTACGAAGCCACCACGGAGGACGTGACCCGATGGAAGGAAGCAGTGCACGAGCAGCGCGATGCCGAAACGTTGGACTTTCGTACCAACAAGGGAGGCGCCACGACGAATCGCGTGACGAGGGATACGCTCGTGGAAAAGTTTGAAGCGACGAACGACTTCGAGAAGGAATTGCAGGATGCGTTGGAAAAGGCGGGGATGGAGGACGAGAGGAGGATGGAGGAGCGGGAGAGGAAACGGTTGACTGGCGAGAACAGCGGGGCGGATGGAGAGAACGATGATGGCTTTGGAGATGATGAGAAGGATGCCATGGAGGATGATCTGGGTTCGAATCGAATCACCATGACGGAATACAAGAAACGCCACGGAGAACTGGCCAAACTCCGCTCCTTAATGTTCGCCGAGGAGCAAAAACGTCATCGCATCAACAAGATTAAATCGAAAAAGTATCGCAAGATTCGTAATCGGCAGAGGCAACGACTCAAGGATGCGGAAGACGAGGCTGCACACTTGGATGACGTGGATGGCGTGTTGGATAGGGAAAGGGTGGAACGGGAGGAGATGGAGAGGATGAAGGAACGAATGACGTTGGCGCACAAGAATACTAGTAAGTGGGCACGGAGGGTGTTGAGACGTGGATCTAAAATGGATATGGAGGAACGGAGGGCGTTGAGTTTGCAGATTGCCAAGGGGGAAGAATTGCGTCGAAAGGTAATGGGGGAGGAGGATGGAGGTGAAGATAGCGAGAGCGAGACGGAAGAGAGTTTGCTAAAGAAGGCACGTGATATCTTGATGGAGGATGATGACGACAATGAGGAGAATGATGGAAACGGAAAGAAGAAGGGATTGTTTCAATTGGAATTCATGAAACGTGGTATGGAGGCACAGCGTTCCAGAGCCAAGGAGGAGGCACGTAAATTGTTGGAGGAGTTGGAGGCGAATGAACTGGCGGCCATGTCCTCAGATAGCGAAGTGGACGATTACGACGAGATGGAAAAGAAGTCCAAAGAGAAGAAGCCAAAGGTGGCAAGTGAGGCTGAGACGAGCAAGGTATTGCCAGAGGGTAAATTGATTGCGTCTTCTTTGCAATTTGGTAAGGCAGATGGGTTTGCTGTCAAGGTTACTGGGGACATTGAATTGGATGGGAAGAATGCCAGTAAGATTGATAAGGCCATGGAGAGTGATGTAGAGGATGATCAAGAAGAGGCTGGGATGAGTAAGAGGAAGAGAAAGAAGAAGAACAAACAGGATGCAAAGCAGAATGACGAAGGAGATGTTGAGTTGCCGCCAGTCTCCAACAAGGCCAAGTCAGTTCCAGTAGAAGAAGAGAAGGAGGAAGAGAATCCATGGATTGTGTCCAAAAGTACCAAGAAGTCAAGCAAACCTCTATCTCGCACTGTCAACATTAACGAAGCGGCATCCATGCTAGTCGACACTGCCCAAGACGATAAGAGCGTCAAGAGGAAACGAGTTAACAATGATGGAACTACTCCAAGCAAATCGAATGAGAAGGTTTCAGAAGAAGCGGATGAGACTGTTGTTACTGCACCGGCTGATGCAGCAGCAGTCAAGGATGATGTTGTTGGAGTTGCAGAGCTAAGCCAAGCCGAGTTGGTACGACGTGCGTTTGCGGCTCCTGCAGATTTGGAGGCCGAGGAGGAGTTTCAGAAGGAAAAGGTTAGTCTCTTTGCTGATGTGTATCCATGTATGAAGTGGAATTTGTCTACTGTTCATGTTATGTTGTCTCATATATACTTCTAACAAACTGTACTCCATTGGTATCTCAATAACACACAGGAACGCATGAACGAACGAGATGATCCTACACGCAAAAAGAAGGAAGATAGAGTCGTATCCGGCTGGGGCTCCTGGGCCGGAGCCGGTGCACCTCCACCAAAGAAACGCAAGCTACCCCCCAAACTCAGTGCCCCCCAATCTAAAAAAGCTAGTAAAGCACCCAAACGCAAGGATCACAACATGTCCACGGTAATCATCAACGAAAAACGTCTCAAGAAGACTTCCAAATTCCAACTGTCCGAAATCCCCTACCCGTACCGTTCACGCGAGGAGTACGAAAAGGCAATTGCCGGCAATATTGGACAGGAATGGAATACCTCAAAAGGTACAAAAGAAATGTCAAGACCTGCCGTGCTGTTTAGGGCTGGTAAAATTATTCAACCGATTGATAATGCCAAGAGGGTTAAGAAAAAGAAGGGGAACATGAGGGCTCCTGCCAAGTTTTAAGGAGAGAGTAGTAGGATGCAGTAGGGAGTTGAAAGTGTAGAAGCTAAAACAGCAGAATTCGCATATTAGCCGCTGTGTATGTTCTATTGCAAGATAGACCAAAAACACGTTTACATCATATTATGAACATCTCTTTTCACAACATTTACATTCAAGCCAAAACTGTAACAAATATACTTCAGTGTTATACAATTGATATTTCTCAGTCGCCATATTGGAACGACAAGTCAAGCATGATTCGATCTCGCCGATCAGTTTCTGGCACAGCAGCGAAAGGAAAAGGCCTCAACGGGCTTTTTATAATTTCTGACATCCTACCATGTTTAGGTTTATGCTTCTAATGGTAAGGCACAATTCTGAAAATGCATGGCTCCTCATCATCTCAACGACGCCAAATAGATTCTTTCCCTCTTCAACTCTACCGATATCCATTCACTTGATCGTTTTAAGAAAGAAAATCAATCATTTAACTTCTCGGTTTGGGGTAGACGTGGTACAATTAATACGTATCTCCTGATAGGAGGTAGAGATCTATTTAATTCTCTAGAGGCGCTCACACTCCCATGATGTGAATGGGGGCTTTAGATTGAATCCTGCATCCTTCTTCTTACCGCCACAGGTTGCCTTCAGGATGACTTTCAATTTATTCCAGTCGTCTAAACACGTAATGCCAAATGAGTGAACAAAACAATCACTAAGTAAGGGAGTAATGCGCTGAACAAAATAGTGACAATACATACCTTTGTCGCAAACCTTCTTTGTTTGGGAGAGGCATGACTCAATGTGACGATCGCTCACATCAAGATACCTTCCAGCTAGCAATTCACCTTCTCGAACCCCTCCAAATGCCACAGAGGCTTGTAGCTTAGTGGAGACACTCATAGTTTGAACAAACATGTCAGTATCTCTACCCATTGCAACGTGCATCGACTTGAATAATGCAGGGGTCTCCTCCACTGCCCACGGTGGGAGGGCACCAGAAACGCCTCGCAATAATCCCGCAGTAACAATGGATGCACCAATATTACTTTGGCCAAATGTATCATTCACTGGAATTGCCGATACTACACTTGCGGCTGAGAGAATGCTAGGCCCAAGAAGCATTGATTCAGATACAAATCTGAGTATTGCTAGAGTGTGTGGTCCATCGAGTGACATTCCTTTCTGGGTTGCCGGGGGTAGAGCTTTCTTAGCTCCCAAATCTTTCAGGAATATCAGCGCCATTGCTATAGAAAGAGACTCGCCCAAGAAAGATTCGACACCATCTCCCACCAAAGTTGACGCGATTTGCTCGTGATTTCGACAAACTGAGATCAATGAAACGAGTGTCAAAAACCATGCTTCAGCAATAGTTGGGCGAGGATCTACGTGGGAGTTTGTCTCTGGAGATTGGTGCAACAACAATGGTGTGATAACAGGGGCAACATTCTTCAAAACTGACAGGCACTGTCGACACTCAATCATCTCCTTTTCTCCCTGAACCTTCTTCTTCTTTATCATATCAAAACGGTCTCGCACTAACATGATATACACGCCAGAATGGACCATTTCCTCTCCCACGACATTATCATTGAAGAAATTGGATCCTGATGCAGGACCTATTATGACGAAGAGCAAGACAACAACATGCTTCAGTATCATACAGCCTCCAGAACCCATGACAGAAACATTGTTTTCTTACCTTGATTGCATTGAAGTGTAGCAGCTTCGCACTCAGCCTTAATCAGAGCTGATATCACAGATGCAGAATAGTCTGTGATAGTCTCTTTCATGCTTGTTTTGAGTACAGAGTGGGCGCCTCCTCTTAATCTACCCCACTGGAGACGAACATAAGTGAAAGAGAGAAGTTGAGTATGAAATGAGTGAATTTGGCGAGCAGGATATTATGGCATTTTTCTAACCTGCTGGCACATGGCATCTGCGTCAGATGTGAATGAAATATGTGAATATCCTGTGATGACGCATTGAAACATTACTCCAAGATCGTCTGAGGGATTGATGAACAAATCAGATACTAATTCTGGAGAGAAAAAGGACAAATCCAATGCCGACTCGCAAACTCTAAACATTTTTTCAGCGGACATTGGAGCCTCTTTCTGTGATCTCATTTCACTCAATGGGGCTTGAACAAACTGTTGTAAAATGACTCTACCTTCGCTTGCTTGATCATTTGAACTTTTCATTCCATAAAGAGCCAAGCGTGATATGACTCGTAGAATCATACGTCTAGACACGGGGCAGGCTCCAATACCATAATCGCAGCCAACACCTCGTTCCAATTCTGATGCCTTGAGTCCTCGATGAAGGCTAGATAAGTCATTGAACACTTTAGAGCCGTAAACTTCGAAGATCATGTCTGTCGAGTGATCACTTTCGTGTGAGAACCTCATCAATGCAATGCAGCCAACTAAATTACAGGGAGAAATGTGAGATGAGATGCACAATAATCATTCACGAAGGTAACAAGCCCTTGAAAAACTGGAACATACCATGATCTTCTCCTCCAGGTCCTCTCATTGCACCTTTGATGTCATAACGGGTTAACTCGAGGGTAGATTCAGCTGCAAGCTCAGGAATCCTAGCAACGGACAACATAGAATGTTGCAACGAAGACAAAAAGGTTCTTTTCAAGGTCGCAAACATTTCTTTCTCTGCGTCGCTTGCAGCATGCCTTTTCATTACTTCTAATAGACAGGTATACATAGGCGTGAAAGAAGCCGTTCCCATCAAAGCTAGCCGGCTCAGAGGTAAGATTTGTGAGATTGATCTTGAGTCAAACGAGGAGTTTAATTGATCGCATACCACCCCCAGAGTTTGCATGGACATTGTCATTATTGCACATCCAATGGCTGATGGTTGTTCTTTGTAATTCTTTCCAAGCTTGTTCAGGGGTTTGGCGAGGGCGGATAGGATGTGGACAACTGTTTCGGGAGGGAGATGACCAGCTGATACCGAGTCTCTAACAGCAGAGTTGCATGCACTGACAATACTTTCGAGAATCAGTATTGATGGTGAGTTATGTCCTCCAGAATCCAAACTGCAGACAGAGCGTGCTACATCTCTTACGTCATTCCTTTCCATTTCCTTTTGGGCGAGGTTATTAATGTGTGTCTCAGAAAAGAGTCCAAACCAAACAATATCATTGAACACTCTAAAAATACCAGAACTCACCAGTTCTCCGTCATTGTCCTCGGTTAAGCAGTCAAAATATCCTGGTGGGTATCCACAAGAGGCGGCAAGGGCCAGGCCGCACTAGTATGGTGAATCGAAAAGAGTGAGCAAACTGAAAGAGATTTTTCTAGGAAGTAATCTAGAACACATGCTACTCACCTCGCAAGTAACATCTACTGCAACCTGCTCCATCTTCAAAGAAACAGCTGCTACTGAATTCAGAGAAGTATGTGAAAGCATAAGTGGTTCATACGCCAGTGCTCTAACATCTCGGCTTGGGGATGCGCACATGCGACGAATGACTGTCGCAATGGCAGAGAATAACACTAGCCGCCACTTCTGACTGGATTCTCCTTCACCGTCTCCTCGCTCTAAACGCAGAAGATGAGGGAGCACTGACGCGGCTGCTGATGCAACAGTTGAGCATATTCCGTGAGTTGAGGTAGGGGGAGATGTCACTGCTTGTCTGAGACCCCAGTCATCACCCATTATCGAAGCGTCTGTGAGAGACACACCAAATACAGCAGCTGCTGCGACACATGCAGCATTTCTTCTCGCCAGTAATTCCTTCTCCGCTGCATCAGCTGTTCCGCCATCCTGGCAGCTGTCCTGCACAGCCAAAGCCCTCCCCAAACGTTTCTCGTGGCGCTTCTTGCTCTTATTGCCCTGTTTTTTCTTCGTATTCTTCGAACTTACACCGCCACCTTTACCTTTGTGACCGCCTGCACTCACCCCTAACGCTGCGGTGAGAATATCCCCTGATGTTAGAGAGGGAGATGCCGACTCAAAGATAGATACAAGGTATTGAAATGCAGCCATTCGAGCTTTTTCCTGTTGCTGCGAATAGCTAGAACTCCTCGACACGTGTAAATATTCCACGGCGAGCGATCCCACAGTCACCTCAATAACATGAATTGGCACTGCTACAAATCTCGCCCAGGCCTCACAGCACTCCAAAAGTTGCGAGTGGGAACGCTCTGATTCCATAAGTACCTTCCAAGCCTTGTCCATTCCGGTGCCCACATCATTGTCAAGATTGCTCCCAACAGATCGCAGCTCCATGGATGCAGCTCGCAAGCATGCACGGTCTACCGATGGAACGCGATGCCCATCTTCTTGGCCCAGGGGGAGAAGTACCGTTTCGGGCAGAGCCTTCATACACGCGGCAATGGATCGGTTGATGGCATATAGATGAGCTTGATGTATTGCATTGTGAATTGCCTCGTTGTTATTTCCTAGCTGTTGCATTTTTTGCGAAAAATGAGCCTCGGCCGATTCCTTAACCAAGTTCACTGCATTTACAAGCATGTCAATCAAGGGGGGACATGATAGATCAGGTGAAGGTGTGGCGTGTTTATCTGCCATTGACTTGTATCTGACACGGAGAGCAGTAATTGACAAGGCTGAACCAAGATCAGAGAGGACTGTATTGGCCCATGGTGATCTGATTGTGTGTTTATGTTCCTCTTCATGATCACAGAATGCTGAAACATACATTGCCACGGCTAGAGTGAGCATTATCAATGTCCCCTTGATTTGCTCTTCTTGCCTTTCATAATCTTCTGTATTGTCGTTATTTGTATTGGGAAGAAGAGAGGAAGAATGTCTTTGCAACACTTCTGCGAGTATTTCTGCACCATCACAAAATGATGATCCATCTGATGGCTTAGTAGACCCGGCATGGCCCCCGCCACCACAACGATGTGCCAACATTGGAACATATCTTTCCAACCAGGCTGTCAAAATCATCTTGGATTTCTCTCCCAAAGCATTTTCACTTGCATTTGCAGCAGATAACCGTGCTCTCTCCGCCCGGATCTCCTCCCAGGCCAACACCAATCGAGCCATCCCGCATTCCAATCCATCTTCCGCTTCGATATCCAACGTTTCGGCAAGTTGAATCGATCGGCAGCGATGATTCATTGTTTGGGCGGCAAACACCCTTTCGTGGCTCTCGCAGTTTTTTTGAAGAATGAGGGCCAGACTGCTTAGGAAAACCGAACCGGCGTGGTCTTCGCCTAGGTCCAGTGTGTTTTGGTCGCCAACTTTATCCTTTTGGGATTGTATTCGCGACACCGCCGTTCGACGGACATTGCTCGATTTGAACCCGAGTAGGAATTCATGCGCCTCGTGCCGATGATGTTGAGTTTCATGGTTGCCGTAGAGGCATGAGAGTGCAGTTTGCAATTTCGGGAGGAGGAGGGGATGTTGTTGCTCCATGATGGTCGGTGTTGTTGTGATGTCAGAGCAAAGGGTGCTTAACTCTGTGTGATTGCGAGTGTGGTTTGTTGGCGACCTTCACCTGCTGCTATGTATTGTAGAGATGAGCAGCGCGCGCATCAATGGTTGTTGTCTTTTGCTTTTGAGATGAGTTGTTTTGTTGTAGCGGTAGATACGATACGTTGTTGGGTTGTTGTACCTATGATGTGGGTTGTGGTTGTGGGGTTTGGTTGTATGTGGAGTTGATTGGTTGGTAGGTATGATTTATTGGGGTACGTACCTCTCTAGGTAATTCTTGGCGATAATTTGTCTGGACGCATACGGAGGAACAATACAACTATCGCTTTGGCGCAGATGATGGTTTTAGTTAGTTTTATGGTAGTATTTTTGTTCTAGGACATGTCCTCGATAAGTGCCTA
>JALLAU010000646.1:0-13520 GCA_036939495.1 Thalassiosira hispida
TGGTCGGTTCAGAGAACCAGTAAGTCACGGTATGGACTAGCGGCACTGACGTTACAGGATAGGGTTCGAATCCCGGGCTGACTTGTGACTCCACAACAGCCTATGATGTCTGGAGTGCCCAGGCACGCGTGCCCAGAAGGGAGAGCCCTTTGTTCCCACCCACCCGTCATAATGATGCTACAATACGATACCTAGGAGTACCTACCATGAAGTCTGATGAAGTGTTTTGTGTGCGGGCTAATTACCTTGATCTGAGCAAAAGATCTTCAATTATTTCTGAGACATTTCTTTTTCGGATTTCACATTATTTCGCCTCCTCTCTTATCTCTACTCTCTTCAAGTATGGTCTCATTGAGCAGAAATCTCATCACACTTCATCATTGTGCTTTCTCTAGATATCTAGCAACATCTAACCATGACTGCTGAAGGCAAGGATTCCACCGCGGTTGTTACTGTCGTCTCCACAACAGCACCAGATGTTGAATCGCATAGCAGCAGCAGACTGCGGCGTCGGAAGCAGCAAATTCTGCAGACGAAAACGAAGGCAAAAGTTTAGGAATTGCCATGTTTGTCCTCCTCGTTGTGGCATTAATCTGCGCCTTTATCCCAGGATCAGGGTGGGTATCCTTCTTCTGTGTCACCATTGTGATAGTCATACCTGCCTCCGCAATAACATGTGACTGTTTCTGTGCTTCTGACTACAATTTGAAGCCGCACGTCAAGCGTTTCTCCATGGCCACTCTCGTCTGCTCGTGCCTAATGTTTATTTTTCAGATTATCTACGCCATTGGTGTTTTTTACCACATCATGTTGTCGAACAGTAAAGAACCGACCGTTGATGGGCCACCTGCGGGAGTAGTTGCTATGTTTGCGTTGAACATTGTGTTCAACATTTTTGCCATAATTTTTTCCGCTCTCTTCACTTGGGGTCGCGGATGCTGTGCTCCGAGTTCTTGATAGGCTTCATGGTAGAAAAGGATAACGTCCTGACTTGAATGTACAATATTATTGGAGAAGCTCGACAAAAGAATGAAAGAGAGATACCTATGGCCATTTGGCAATTGGTGCATGACATGTTATTTATTGTGTTGTGTTTTAGCAAAGTTGGCTTTGATACTTCTTGTGGAAGATAGTCAAGCGTAAGCAGCAGCGGCAACAGTGCAAAACATGCAAATGAATACATTGAAAATGTGAACAACTTGTTATTTTCTCTACAAATGAAAATGAAAGAGCCCTATGATTTCGTTGGCATCAACTCTTGCCCTCGCGCTACCACCCTTTTTACTCTGGGAATTTTCATATGAATCAGCCAGCCTTTCCGCCCACCATTGTAAATCACTCGTTCCTGTTACTGGAGCACTCTTCCTTGCATGCATGTCATACTCGCTTGCGCCCGTTGATCTTGGCTGATTTGGATCCTTTGTCTTTGTCTACATGATCATCAACAGGGCTCTTCATCATCTACAGCAAATGCAGCTGTCATAAAAGGCTCACTCATAGTAGTACTATCACAGTGGCAGCAATTCTCTTTCGCCGACCAGCCCAGGCCAACATTAGTTTCATACCATTCATACCCGTCACCCCACACATCTACCCAGTTAGGGGTATCCGTGCATCGTGTCGCAATTCTTACGCCGTTTCGGCTTCAACGAAGTCAATGACAAATTCAGCTGGAGGATACGAGCTTCTCTTGCAAACTTCTTCCCCGACCATGCTATATGACTAAAATATGGAAGCGAATGAATCTTGGTGGGAATCAATATGAAAGTTCATAAGTAGAAAAAGGGTGGAGGAATCTCAATGAATTTTCACTCCGATGTGACTAAAACAAAATCAAGGGTACTGAGCTGGAGAACTGTTAATTCGGCTTCCATTTATTGTATTGGAGAAATTCAAGTCATAATTGTCGACACTTGAGGCGCTGAAAGTCTCAAGTGAAAAAAGGAAATCAACACATATATTTTTATTTTCCTATTCATATATTTTAACCATCTATGAAAAAGTTACCCCACCGTTTTTATTGACACGCACACACACGTCATGAAAAAAATCTTATATATAACTCAACAAAGTTAATCTCCCCGTTTGGTTCACAAAACTTTCTTGTGTCCTATCGTACCATACACACACCACTCTGTACTAGTTTCTATACTAGCATATTATAATCAAACGGGCACATAAGCCTTGCCATTCTCCATGGCATAAACCACATCCGTATCACCCACACCCAAATCCCTCAAAGTCTTGGTCAAATTGTGCGACACCAATTCATTTTTGAAATAAAATTTGACAGCTTTGCATCCCTTGGATTTGTAATATTTGAGATATTCCATTTGGAGTTTGGAGAGTGGATCGGTGTTGGTTAGTTTCCACGTCTTTTGACGTGGCATCTTGTTAAGCTGATATATCAAAACAATATGACAGTATCAAAGATGTATGGGTGAGTGAGACCTGAATGTCGTCGGCACAATATTTACAAACAATAGGAGAGCACGAAAAAGAGAACACACTTACATTGCGATTTGTCTGAATGCTAATCTTAGCTGGAGGCGCCGTGCTACTACTTCCACTTGCCCTAGCCCTACCGCTGATGCTGCTTGCACTAGTAGAAGACTGGGCCCTACTTGCCGTACCACCCCTGGCGGTTGTACCACTGGCTGCTGCTGTACTACTACCCTCGGTCAACGTCAACTTGACATCAATAATCTCACCACCCTCCAAATCCAACCCCTCGGGCGTAAAACTTGAACGCAATTCCTCCCCATCGAATACAAATTTGCATTGATTTAGTGAAACATTGCGCTTGGTCGCAAACCGTTCCATGACTGAAGAGAACTGACCCTTGAATGGTAGGGATAGTGTGACGACGTCGGTGGATTTACCGTTGACGCGGAACTTGAGCTGCATGGGTTTGCCACCTACAGCAGCTGCACCAACCCCTCCACCTACATCAGCACTGCCCCCTCCCATCCCACCTCCTCCAAGTGGTACAATGGCATCCAAATGAACCACCGTGGGCAAACCCTCCACAACCGGACTTTTGTTTGCATCCAACACCCTCCCATTGTACTCCAACCTTAATGACGCCAGCGAATATTGTTTGCAATATGCATTAATAAGTTTGGAGAGTGGATCGTTCCGTTTGATTTTGAAGGATTGGAGGGGTTTGGCTTGGGCCCGTACGTGAATAGTAGTCATGGAAGTGTCCCCTCCCGATGGACTTCTGGCGGCAGCTCCCAGGATGGCTCCCACTGCATTTCGAATGCTTTTTCCAGCTCGACTGGCGACACTCACGGGTTTGACAACCACATCCACCAAGTCCTCATCCTCCATATCATAAAATGTGGGAGTTTTGGTGAGATTCAAATTATCTCCGTCAAACTTTGCAATTGAAATCTCCAACCCCGCCTTTGTGGAGTTGAATTCATCTACCAAATGCTGCAAGGGTTGATCAATATTGATGCGAATATTAGTCTTGGCATCTTTGGAGGTTGTTGGGTTTAGGTACCGTAGTGTCAATCGAATTTGAGGTCCATTGTAAACTGGAGCCGGAGGAGCGGATGGTGGCCCACCGACGAGGCAATTATTATCCGAGTCAATGTCGACAATCTCCATAGTTGGCACCACCCCCCTGCCTGCCCCCCTAGCCCCGCCACCCATTGCCCCCCCAGTCCGAGCCGCATAAGGATTTTTTGGCGACGGCTTCCGTGGCAATTCCGGCAATTCAACTTCCTTGGCCTTGTAATCCTGCGCAATCTTCAATGCCGCCCGTGCCTTTCGTGATTCTTCGAGCGCCAGCCGCGATTTGGCACGGACGGATGGATCGTGTTCTAGTGTTTCTGGTGGCGGTTTTCGCGAGGCGGATGCTGCCGATGGCGATTTGCGAGGCGAGCGACGTCGTGTTGTAGGCAATGCAGAGGGTTTGCAATCGTCGGATGATAGTAGGAGTTCACAGCTATTGGCTGCTGATGAAGACGATGCTGCCAATGCCGTTCGCCCAGGACTCTTTCTCGCAGGTTTCTTCTCCTGGGGACTGCATTCCCTCTTTGGGTTTCTTCGTGACGCCGTGTCCACAAAGCTAATGCTGCTGTCCGAGTCTGAATTATCCGACTTGTTCTTTTTGGCTGCTGCTGCTGCAGCTGCTGCATTGACCTTCTTGGCCGGAGGTGCCTTCTTCCTGGCAGCCTTCTTCTTCTTCCTCTTTCCCCCATGAGAACTTCCATCGTCCGAACTATCCTCCGAGCTGTCGCTACTAGAATAGCCCCTATTGTTAATCTTCTTCCTTCGTTTGGCCAATGCAGCATTGCGACTTCTTCCCAAATCCATGGACAGTTCGCTATCGTCGCTGTCATCGGAATCGATCCTCTGTTGCTGTAGTTTGCGACGCTTGTTGGAGGGGAAACGAGAGAGGTTGGCAAACGGATCATCGTCGCTGTCATCGGAATCGTCATTGTCGCTGGCGATGCTGGCGGATTCGTCACTGTCACTGTCATTGTTGCTGCTGCTGCTGCTCGTAGCACTGCTTCTGGCAGAATTTCTTCCATTGTCAGTTAATTTCCCCAGCGCGTTCCTGCGTTCCCCCCCCCGTTTCCCTCCAAAACGAGTGCTGGATAATTCTCCATCGTCATTGTCATTGTCGGTCTCGTAGTCGTCATCGCTATCCTCCAACTCATTATTCCTTTTGGGTATTGTTGTTGCTCCCCTACTACTGCGTGTACTGCGGCTTGTATTGGAATTGTTCTTCGCAGCAGCAGCAGCAGCAACAGCAGACTTCTTCTTCTTCCCTGATGTTTTATTGCCAGTTTCGGAATCCCCCTCGTACGAATCGTCATCGCCATCGCCATTGTCGTCACTGCTTGGTAATTCAATCTCACCGTCCTTTGCCCTTGACGATTTATTACCTCTCGAGGAGGATGACGACGACTTGGCGGCGACATTGCTCCTCTTGGCCGTAGTGCCATTGGACCTCGCAGACGAATTGCCGCCATTGGAACTACTGCCCTTCTTTGTTGTTCCGCCGCTCCCATTCTTGCCTCGATTGCGACTCGTTGTTGCGGGGGTGGCTGCCCTTCTTCTGCTCTTGGCGCGTGCGTCGTCGTCATCGCTGCTGCTGCTGTTGCTGCTGTCGCTTGGCGAATAATCATCCGTTTCGTACTCGTCCGTCGACCCCGTAGATTTCAAGGGCCATGTCCCTACATGGAATTGCTTCGTCTTCGTGTTTGACATTGTAATTGAATTGATGCTCTTTTTATTACTAATAATATGTGCGAGGGGTCTGTTGCATCGAGAGGAGGAGTATTGATTGGCGATTTATGATTATGTATGTGCGACTTGAGGAGAAGAAGATGAATATTGAGTCGATGGAAAATAATGGAAAGGCACGCGAGAGAGAGAGAGAGAGTAGAGCTGCGACGCGGCTTGCGAGACTAAACGACCGATGATGAGAGGCTTCAAGTATCTAGAGTTTCTATTGGTGGGAGGAGACGGGCGTATGTAGACGGCATTGTTTGGCTCCGGATTATTGCCGTCATTGTTTTGTTCTCACTGTCTTTTTTTTGACAGATTGGGTGTTGTTTTGTCTGTTAGTTGTGTTTGGGTGCCACGGACACAACACGACATTGCGGACACACATTTGTATCCGATCTTAGGTCCATCCGTCCACCCTCCACACCCCAGCAAATATCGTAATGAACCCATGTAATTGTAATTGGTGTGTTGTGAACCATGAACATTGCCAGATCATAGCTTGCCAGCTAGCACTGCATAGCACTGCATGCCGCCGACATCCCATATACCGCCCACCATCCCTCTAGCTCTATCCGCTACATGACTCTCTAGAACCAAATCATTCATGACAGAAACAGACTCATCTATTACCCCCGTCGACGAAGAACCGACGCGTCTTCGACGTCGAAGAAGCAGCGACAAGAAGAAAAAGGAGAAGAAGAGCAAACGCAAAAAGAAGCTTACAGACCAATACACGTGGTCCGACTCCGACGATGGCGATAACGGCAGCGACGAGCATGATGATGTGAATCCACCCTCCTCTCGAGATGAACACGACTGCAGTAATAGCGCAGTGGAAGTAGAAGAAGAAAAGTCGTCGAAAAAGAGGAATAAAAAGAACAAAAAGGAGAAGAAGAAGAAGAAGAAACGAAAACGCAGTGATGGCGTCGATAATGCTTCGGTAGAGGATGATTCATGCAGCGGCAGTAATAATAGTGACGACGTGCGGTCCAAAAAGAAGAAGAAGAAATCAAAGGACAAACACCACCCTGTAGCTGTAGAGAGCGGAGATGGTGATGAAAAGATTGTCTCCTCGTCAGCCATTGAATACTATCCCGAGGACTTGAAGCATTTGCAGTTGAAGAAGAATCAAGAGGAGATTGAAACTGATGGCAAGCGAGTAGGCAGGTCGAAGAAATCAAAACTCAAACCAAAGAAGAGTGCAGCTGCAGCTGCAGGGGAGGAAGATACAACACGAATCAGCAACGCCAATCCTACCGATGGCTCTTCCTCCACGAAACCAAAACAGGAGGAAGCATCAACCTCCAACGACAAATTCGATACCATCTCCAACAACAAACTCGACAACATCACCCTCTGTCTCTTCTACCAATACGTCGAACCACCATGGGACGAAGCCCAATTCCAAAAAGCCCTCTCCTTCGTCACATCCCAAGGCGACAAGCACTCCATCACGGGCCGCATGCGCGTCGCCCGCGAGGGATTGAATTGCACGCTCACCGGTTCCCCCGACGGCATACGAGGGTGGTGCGCCGCCCTGCGAAGCTACGACGGCGGACGGTCCAAAATCGATGAGACCACGGGCGAGACCCTCTCGACGGAGTTTAGCGAGACGGAGTTCAAATTGACGGACGACCTTCCGCCGAAACAGCGTTTTCCCAAGCTCCATCCGTTCGAGGTGGTCGAACTGGTCAATTACGGGTTGGCGGGTTCGCGTGCCCCGCCCATCTCCCGACACGGGGGGACGCACCTCGAACCTACCGACTATCACACCAAAATGCAAGAGAGTGATACGGTAATCATCGATGTTAGAAATCATTACGAGGCGAATATTGGACGGTTTGATCCACCCGTGGGAGGTGCGACGATGATTGATCCTAAAATGAGAAAGAGTACCGAGTTTCCAATGTGGTTGGACAAGCCGGAGACTAAGGAGATGTTGAGGGGGAAACAGGTGCTGATGTATTGTACTGGGGGTGTTAGGTGAGTACTATAATATTGTATTCAAGTTGGAGGGGGGAGAGATTGCGATTTTATTTGTCGTATGTCATCTTATGCACTTCTTGTCTGGCAACATCATACTTAATATCCTGCAGATGCGAAAGAGCAAGTGCATTACTCAGACAAAAAATCGACACTGAAGACGACACGAAAGAACTGGGTATCAAGGGAGTATACCAACTCCAAGGCGGTGTCGACAAATATTTCAAACAATTTCCCGAGGGAGGACTATGGAAGGGTAAAAACTACACTTTTGATAAACGATTTGCACATGCCCCTGCTGCTTTGGAGGCTGCGGAACGGACCAAGAAGGTATTGGGTGATCATGATGAAGTAGAAGTAAAGAAGGTGGCGGCGACAACGGTGAAGGGAGAAGAGAAGAAGGTGGAAATTATGGGCAAGTGTGAGGCATGTCTTAAACCGTGGGTGAGTCTCTTTTCCAACACCATTCCTTGATTTGTCTTATCGTTCGGTAGTGATGATGCCTTATGACGACACTACTTCTGTATTGCCAAAACAAAAGGATATGTACCGAGGCAAACGCCGCTGTCCAACATGTGGCGTACCCAGCCTCATCTGCCGTGACTGCTTCGAGGCCGATAAGTCCGGTACAAAAAAACTCAGCAGGGAAGTACGATGTGATTTATGCGTTACCGAAGATGTTCGTAACAAGCGTGAATTACGCGAAAGAGAAGAAAGGGAGATGAAGGAGTACGAACATAAGCTGAAACAAAAGTTGGGAAGCGAGGAGTATGAACCACCCACTCAACGAAAGCATGCTATAACACGAAAGCCAAAACCCAACCCGGAACGTATCACACGATTGTTTCTGAAGAATATGTCTGCACAGCAAATGGACGAAGGTAAGCTGCTCGAGTTTGTGGCTCCGGCACGGGTTACACACATTCAGTGGCTGAAGGATAGGAATACGGGAAAGTTTTATGGGACGGCGTTTATGGAAGTCAAGAGTGCCGAGGATGCGGGATCCGTGGTGGCGTTGGATGGGATGATGGTGTTGGGACGGAAGATTAAGATCAAGTATCAGAAGGCCGATGGGAAAGATGTATGGCCAATTCCAAATACGGAAGTGTCGATTTCTTATTAATTTTAGAGGGCGTCGCTAATAATAATCATAAGCGCCTGACTCTACAAGTATCGAGGACTTATCATGCTATTTGGCGCCTACTGATTCTGCTGTCTACCTTCTCTTTTCCCTACATGAAACAATGCCCATCAATCATAGGTAGTACCATCTATCAAACTCAAATGGGGTAATACCGTCGAGTCCCACTGATCCATCAAAGTCCGCCATCGTCATCGTTTGATGGAGGCAAAGACAAGGCCTTGGCTTCGGCGACATCGGCCTGCTTGGGTGGGCGATCCTCTAAGGATAGCTGGCTGGTAGAGTTGGCAACATCAGATTCGTCGCCAGAATCCAGCTCCGAAGAAGTTACAAAACGCAGCCGGTTGTCTCCAAGCAACGCCCTCGCCAAATGAAGAATTGGTAGGTCGACATTGAGGCCCGACTTGACTGATAGTTCGATGTGACGCAGACCGGGCTGACGGAGAAACGGAAGCTTGGACTTGACCTTGTGGTCGTCCGCATTCTTGATGTCCGCTTTATTTCCAGTGACAACAATTGGGATGTTTGCGCAGACTCGAGCGAGATCCTTGAACAACCGAGGAATTGCCTTGAGACTCGCTGTTGACATCATATCGTACATTAGAACTGCACAGTCAGCATTAATGTAATAGCCATCCCTTAGCTGCCCATTTTTATCGACGCCAGCAGTGTCCCAAACGTCAAACTTCAGCAAAGAATAATTACTTGTTAGAAAAACGACGGAAGTAACCTCCGCTCCGTGAGTGGGTTCATACTTGAACACGAATTGGCCATTCACGTGCTTTGATAAGAATGCAGTCTTCCCAACCCCTCCGGCTCCAACGAGCACGAGCTTGAATTGCTTCATACCGAAGCATTTGATGGCAATATCGAATAAGACGTCATTTGTGTTCAGAGGCCCGGCATCCTTGACATATTTGACTAGCTTAAGACCAAACTCCTTTCGTGCGTCTGGGTCTTCGGCGGCATTGGGATTCATGAACACATTACAGAGATCACTCCTCGCAGTTAATGCATCGGCCGACCCTGTTTCTGACGAACTGTGAATCGCGACTGAGGAGGAGAGGTGAGAGTGAGAGCCGAGCTTGGACTGATGTGCCGTTGACGGAGGGTCCTTGGCTTCTGTCGGGGTAGGAGACTTGGTGCCCGACCTAAGGTTTGCGGAAGGAGGGCTCATGATGAACTCGAGATGACAGTTACGTGTGAGGAATGCGGTAGCAGTCACAGAAATGAGGAAATGTCAAGTTGGCACCGCAACAAGGAGAGAATGTGGCCGAGGAGGATGGTTGTCGACGGTAGGTATTCCCACGGTTGAGTCACGCGAAAAACAGTTCTTCCGCGAGTCTGCGCCAAGTCACGTTGAGTGACTGAATATGTCGAGTGTGCAAAGAAAGTCAACTTGAACCATGGAGATTTCTGATCACTGTTGTGCCACTTGAAGGAATGTTTATTCCTGCGCTTACTCCTAGCCTTCTTGGCGGCCCTTTCCCTTCGAGCCTCTCGAACCCCATTCGTGTTTCTTCTATCGGCTGGTAACTTTAATGGTTATGGTCCTGTGGCTTCAATCTTACGCGATCTTCGCTCTGCGTGTTATCAGCGCTGTGGCGTCGACGATGGCGGCATCGGCCTATTATCGCTGGATTCCATAGCACCTCAAGAGGCATTACTTTCGTTTTAGAGTCACGAGGAAGGTGAATACACACTTGAACTTGATCTTGATGGCTTCCAAATCCAAGTCAATGAACCGCCACGGGCTACAGATGCACCAACGTTTGCAGTTGGTATTCCAGAGGTTTTGTTTCCAGATATTCCGCATCTTCACCTCTCACACATAAACTCCAATTTACATATCCCCAATGTAAAATGATGCTAACGAACAACGAACTTTGTGACGCTGGTTCGGGCGATGTCCACGAATACTACTCTGAGGATATGAGTTCCATGGGCTACCTCACTACCTCCCGCTAGGACCGCGTCCAGGAGGTATGATGAGTATATGAGCAGGGTTGTGAGGGACTTTGAAGACTTTATAAAAGGACCCAGAGGTTACCTCTGAAAGGACCTCAAGGAAATCAAGAAGAAACATAGAGTTGGCGAAGAAGAACGCGCTGTGCATGAGCAAGAATCCCCACGAAAGGAAAATATGATTATTGGCGCTGGTTGGCAGTGAGGATCAAACAGCAAGTGTCATACCTAAGAAATATTGTGGCTAGCCCGACCGGGAGGGATGTATGTCCAACTACTGTCTGATAGCTGTACTCTACCAATATACAAGGGGATATAAAAAATGTTGTAGCTAGGCTGAGCCAGGAATGGGGCACATGAGGGGGGTGTGAGTGAGTGAGACTGCTTCAAAATTGGCAGTGGAACAAAGGATACCCTTTTGTAGCAATGTTAGGCTTGGGGTCCACAACCAGTCAAGGAATGCTGGTGCCCGCAAAAGAGAAGAACAAAATCCACTAAGCAGTTGATATCTTATGTAGGAGAGGGGTAGTTTTACCAAGTTAAAGGAACATTCTTGAACCAGATGTGAAGTGTTCAATGTTCTAAAGCAAGGCCCAATAGTAGATCAGGTGGAATAGTAACATATGAAATGATTTACTCCATCTTGCCTGAAAGAATGAATTTCGCTTGAAGATTTTGGGGGTTGGTCTTAATTAAGAGCTAAAAAATGTTTACTAAAATCATATCCTAACTCTATATCGATTCCCAACTAGCTGTCAGAAATATACCCATCAAACTGATAATTGATTGTTGCTGTTGTTGGGACTCACATTCTGTCAATTGTTGTTGGTGTTGTCGGTACCATTATTGTTGTCTTTCTATTGTAGCTGTAGGTATTTATGATTGCTGCCGGCATATTGATTGGGTGGTTGCCACCACCTGCCACCGGGATTGTACATTTTGGGAGGCGTAGCCATCGAGTTCGAAGGTTGAGGTGCATGCATTTGGAATTATGTATCTGAATGTAGTAAGCTGTATCGTATTCGAATACCTACCCTCTCTTATCGTTTACGGCCCACTGGAGCAGTTGGAGGGTCTTTCAACATGGAGTCCACGTCAACATTTACATTCATTTTCTTGGCAGATCGTGCAGCGTTCTTTGCTGCGTCCGTAACCCTCTTCTTATCCGCATCTGATGTGTCAGCATATAAAGGACATTTTTTGCATGACTTGTGTTGGCAATGAGGACTTTTGAGGTGCGGATGGGTTGTTATCGTGAAGATATATATATAAGGGTTGTTAGTCAAAAAGCTATCAAGACAAGACAAGTCGAAAATCATCATCCTTTCCTGTTCGTAGAATACAACTCACGTTTGGCAGAAATGCGTGTACGCTACTGCCGCTGGAATTTCTTTCCTACAAACATAGCAAATGAAGCATCCGCAAGAGCAGGTCATTTTGTTACAACCGTCCGATTTGAGAAACTTCTTTCCGCATAATGGCCGGGGACACTTGCGAATCAACGCGGTGGTCATGGCCTCCTCCACTGTATTGCGTCCGTGTGTTTCGTGTTTCTTCTCGACTTGATCGCATCGTATGCTGGGATGATATTCTTCGTCGCATTCTTTACAAGATTTGAAGTGGCATTGAGGACAATGAAATAGAAGTTTAGGCCATGTTGGATCGCAAACAGCGACGAATTCGCATTTGCTGCATTTCGATACATCCCCCATGTTGGCACTCTCTATGACAGCCTTGAACTGCAACTCATCGTACTTTTTCATCACCTTTTCTGGCAATGCCTTCCGAAGGGCCCCTTCCTGGAACCCAAACGTGCATTCCGATGCCATGCATAGAATTTCTAGCGCTTTGGAAGTTGTCTGCTTTGCATTGTTGGCCCCACTGGGCTTGACGCCTAAATTACCAACGCCAAAGACGCGTTGTTCTGTATGCTTTTGCAGACAGGTTGTGCAAAATAAATGCCCATTTCGGCAGCTCACCATGATTTCCACGTCATATTCGACGTAGCAACACTGGCATTCGAGCTCGGCAACCTTGGCCCCACCCGCCGCCGACATTCCCCCCTCGAGACGACCGCCAACTGATGCGGCCGCAAACGAAGATTCCGAAATTGAAGCGCCAATTGGATCCTCCGCAAGCACCGACATGACTGTGTGAACAGCACTCTCGTCATCCGACTCATCCGTCGAATAGGATCTTGCCATGGCCAGAAATGTTTCCACTTTGGCCCGACTCACTAGTGGAAACACCACGCGGATGCGATCTACCCACTTATTTCTTCCTGCCGGCTGTCGTTGTTGTTGTTTCCGGCCAGTAGCAGCAGATGCAAAAGATGGAGGATCGATAATCTCGATAATATCATCGTCGTCGTCATCGTCCATCCCCATTAAGCCCGAAGAACGCAGCAGGCGCCGAGGTCGAGGCCGAGGTCGTTTCCTCCCAGTTGTCGCAACCTTTCGCCGGGTGCTTGTCAGTCCAGGAGGAGAGGGCGGCGGCGAGTCCGCAAGTAGGTCCACAATTTCAGGTGCCTTCTTTCTTGCACCATCATTATCGTTATTATTCACATTGCCATTATCGTCATTATTGTCCAGCATGCCATTATTTGGGAATCGAGGCGACCGCCTTTTTTTACGGAGGGAGATATTGTTCATTCTGACGGACAATGGTGCCATTGGCTTCATGGGCGATGGCGACCCCGCCAAATCGATCACGTCATTTGCCTGGACGGAAGACATAATGTTTCACTGGAATATTATTGACGAGATCCGACAATCAATGCCTGCATGTTGTTGGAGTGCAAAATTGGCAAAAGCAAAGGGGAAATTGGTGTGAGGGCGAAATTGACTCGCAAGCGCCGATGTCTGAACGAGAGAGACTTACATTGCGACCACCATGGCCTGCCGAGAATTGATGGGCGTTTGTTTGCTGTTGGAAGACGATGGTTGTCCTTGGTTGTTTTGTTTGCCGGTGTTGGATTTGCCGTTGTTTGCCGCGTGTTGCGCTGCGCTTTTCTGTTGTTTTCTAGATGCTGTCTGTTGCTTGCCTGATAGAGGGCTAGCCCCCTTCTTTTGCTCCCCATTTTCGTAGATAAATCTTGAGCCTGAAGGTTTAGGTAGGTAAATGATCCGTATCTCTTATAGATATGGATCATCTCATATTGAGATGTTATTGGAAATGATGATTG
>JALLAU010000647.1:0-13567 GCA_036939495.1 Thalassiosira hispida
GTGAAACGACGGACAGACCGTCGACTCGTGATTCGAGTGTGAATGAGTTCCAACAGGCCGGCCGCTAACAAAATATAGCGATGGGATGACCTTAAAAGGAAGAAAGAAAATTCAAGACCTGGACCCCCTAGAGCAAAGAAGGTCCGGAAGGGTTGCGATGGAGATGAGTGTGGAGACATTTCTGGTGACTGTTGTGATTGGTTCCGTTGCAAAAGAGGTGTATGCCGAAGGACCGAGGGAGAGAGAGAGAAAGATGTGACATTTGTTTTGTGATGGACTCAGGTTGTGAATATGGGAGATGTGTTCCAACTAGTGTTGAGAAATTACAATGCACAAGCTTTGATCTGCTTTGCTTTGATTCTGACTTCTTGTTTGCCAAACTGTTTGCATGCACACAATATAATATGTAATGATTAACTTAATTATGTTGATGAATCTTGGAGTAGTGTTCATCAGTGATTGTAGATGCTATGACCAGTGTTTAGTTCTCGATTATCAATCTTTCATCATTGATCAAAAGCTACATCTTGTTATCGTCTCTGTGAATTGCCCCTACGACGATCCAAATGCCTCAAGTTACATACCCTTGGTCCCGAAACAAAGGTAGGTCCAACAAACATTTGTAAAAGCTACTATGCATTGATGAATTGGTATAGCAGCGTATGACTTTTATAATATTAGAAAAAGAGGAGCAACATCCAAAAGACACGTGTCTAAAACAACGATGGCAGTCTAATACGTCTCATCCGTCCCTCGCCACTTTTCAGCACTGCCAATTCCACAGCGGTATTTGATGGAATATTCCATTTATGATGCTGTTGAGATGATGATGATTGTTGTTCCTCCTCTTTCATAGGCTGTTGCTGACTTTGAGTCCTACGAAGAAATGCAGCCTTTTTCATGATGGAGGTACTGCCAGATGATTGTCCACCTTGCAACAATTTCTTCTTCCGCTCGCCATCCTCCAATATCGTATCCCCAACGGGATTAGCAGTAGGCACTGCTAACAACCCACCCTCCTCGGCAATCAATCGCAGCAACACCCTCAACCCCTCTTGACAATCCATCCTTTCAAAGTCGACGAATACCATACGCCTGTGCAAAGCGGACGATCCATTTCCGATGGCATGAGCACGTACCCGATGTGTTCCCGTGGCATCAATGAGGTAGAGACTTCCTACTCCCATTCCTACTTGGTGGGTATGAATGACATGTTTGTTGTCATTTACATCTTCCTCCGCAGTATTCGATACCGTTGATAGTCGTCGTTGTCGTTCTCGTCTTCCGGTAGCACCACAAGCTAACAATCCCACGCACGATAAGGATCGTACTCCCTCCGAGAAGGTGCACTTGGCAAGATAATACGATACTCCCTCGGCGATCCGCTGTCCGTAGTAGGATTGCTGTTCTTGTTGTAGCGCCAAGAAGCTGCCATCCAGCGCACCATCCCTTTTCACCACCACCATCACATTTGCCTTTTTATTCTTGCCATCATCGTCCTCCTCCACCAATGATAATCCCCTTTCTTGTCCATCGTCTATACCAACATCATCATCACCACCATCATCATCATCACCCCCCTCATTATCGAGAATGGAACGAGATGATGGTTCTACTTCTACTTGCTCGTCCTCCATCAATGCCAACGAAGGCAAACAGTACAAACGAACCTCCTCGCTCATCAATTCACGTGCCGCATCGCATAATGCCATGCCATCCGTACGCCATCCTGCCGTGAGTAACGACATGGGTGGCGGCTGCGACGAATACGATGCTCCATTACTATTAGGATGATGACTTGCTTCGTGTATTGGTTCGATGCGCAGTGGTCCCCGTGACGATAATGGCAGATCACGAAATAATACATGATGTGAGAGTGGCGAAAGCTTGTTTGAATTCCCATTCTCGATCAAGGAAGTAGTATTGTTTTTGCTTTTTTCAGTCTCATTCAATATCTGATCCAACTCATCATTCTCAAATGATGATAATGTTAATGTATCATCGTCATCTCCTACTTCCAACGAGTCGACATTGTAATGCAATGATATCAAGGCAATCCCATCACGACAAACTGCCGCCACGCTCAATGGAGATGCGGCCACGTAGGGATCTTGATTTTTGGAGGACGATTCTAGAAGACTGGTGGACCAGGAGGAAGAAGTGGAGGTGGTGGTGGAGCTGGACGATGACGAATCGATTGCCTCTCCGTTATTAGTTGGTTTGACTGCCGCCGACGATGATGACGATGACGCCGCTGATTGTGAGTGTATTGCCGCTGCGTTTGTCCGACAGCAGCACAGTAGTGGCGACAGTGCGAAGAGTAACCTGACGAGCATGGCGGCCATGCTGGAGGGTGCTCTACCTTTACTACTTGGGTTCTGCGGTTATTGCGTTGCTTGTTGCTTGGGCATGTTGCATCTAAAAAAATAGTGTGCAGGATTTGAACCGTCGACCAATTGCATGCAGCGCGCTTTTTCTCTTGACTCTTGACACCCTACACCTACGATACACTCGCTCACACTCGCATACAATTTGTTACAGAATCCGTGGCGTATACCCACGCCGCTGGCTTCAACCAACGAAAACCAGGCCGAGGACGAACAAAATATTCTTATTATGGGCGGCAAGAAGAATGGGGAGTCCAAATCCAAGTCATTGTTCCCCGACGTATGGTGGAAAGATTCTTCTCCCATGAAATTTGGCAAGAAGAAGAATAGGAATAGCTCCAATGATACCAATAATACCAGCCATGGCAGCGGTGGTGATCATGGCAATGGCAATGACACACCAAATTATGGATCCACCCATTCCTCCCATGAACCACTCACAGATAATGGCGATGATGAAGAAGAAGAACCAAGTTTTCTGATTGACATTGTACCCTCTGATTTCCCAGGAGAGTGTATTGTTGATATTAATAATCATGCCAATAACATTAAGGGTGGAGGGAGTGGTGGTGATGGCAATGAGTGTATTGGAAATCATCAAGTAGATGTAGCAAGTGACATTAGCAATCACTCTAGTAGTGACGACGGTGACGATGACGATAGCAGCTGTGATGGCAGCAGCAGCGAATATTATGATGAAGATGAAATCGAACAACCACATCGAACGCTGGGTCTCATCTTCTTTGACTTTATTCGATTTGTAGCAATTAGTGCCAATGTACGATGCGTCAATACACAAATGGTTCCGGTGTTCCTGGCTTGGGGGAAAATGGAGATATTGCATGTTGCACTGAGGTGAGTGTGCAATGATCAAACAAACTACAATACTCCCAATAATGCAATCACAAAACATTCAATCGTGATTGGAAATAAAACATGATGCTCACAATCCACTTTCATTGAATGACTCATGATGTTGTACCACCTTGCTGGATGGTGGATGCAAACAATGATAACCAAACAATTACCTTCCAAATGAAATCACAAACATAAAAACAAACAATTGAAATTGAATCATGGTCGGGAAACAAAACATACCATACCTCATACAACAATTGATATATATATATACCTACACAAAAAAACAATAATCACAAAGAATATTCATAGCACTCTTCTCCGCACTGCTCATCCTTGTCGAATTCCCAGACCTATTCACCTTCCTTCAACATGGGATACCCAATAACTCTTCATCGTCATCAACGTCCTCACATCATCCACCATCACCACCCCCTCCTCCTCTCTACATTATCAACTGGATCCCCCGCGGAATATTCTACATCTTCCTAGCCATAATAATGTTCGAACAAGCAATCGTCGTACGTGCCTTAAACGAGGTACGACATGCCTCCACCTCCAGTCGATTCTTTGGTGAGATATTCATCGTAGTTTCGGGATGGTTCATGCTCATCGTGGGTGCATTGTACATTCTCTTTGGATTATTCTGTATCCAAAGAATCATGGAAGGGGTGCGCAAGGACGAGAAGGAGAAGTGGACGGAGTATTATGAAAAGGTGCATACGTTGGAATTGGAGAAGGAAGAGGCAGAGGAACGAGAATGGCTGTTGGAGAATGGACATGGTGGTCATGGGGAAGAAGAGGAACATGATGATACTTATTTTCTTCGAGGAGGAGGGAGGAGATGTTGGCAAAGATGTTTGAGATGGGGGAGGAGGTGTAAACGACGAAGGTTGAGAGGAGGAGGTGGGCTTTGTTATCAGTTGGGATGTCGGACTGTCGATTGGAGGTGTTGAGAATATGTATTGAATTCAGTACGTCAGGATTCAATGTTTATCACACAAGCTAGAGAAGGGGTGGCAAACTTGAAAGTTGCGGCAGCGTATCAATTCCAATCTGTTCTCTGTTGTTAATTATATATCATTATAATTTCAGTTCCATACAAAAGAACCAATATGCAAATGCGTTGTACCCAATATATATGTTATCTTCAACATCCTGGATGATTGTAATGGTCTCCTTTTTGTCATCTGTGCATTTCGAAAGATCCCGTGCTGTTGTGTTGCTGGGGAAATCAGAGGCAAATGCCTGGATGAAATGTGTACCAGGATTAGAAAGGACATGAAGCTGGTTCAGCAAGTCATTGTATATTTCATCAGTCAATACTTTGGAAGCACGACAAAGATTGTGGTCATGGACGTTTGGTTCTGTGTCCACTGAAAATGCTTTTTCGTAGATCTATCCAAAGAAGCGGTCTTGAAAACCGAGACTGTCACTATCAATAATTGATTCTTTGACGGGTGGTACTTTGTTATTATCCTTCTTTGCCTTCTTTGTTGCCCGTCCTTTCTGTGTATTTTTGCTTGAATACTTCTGTGCCAGCTTAGCTATTACTAGCGAGAAAATGTTATGATGAACACCGAGGAAAATGTTGCAATCACTGTCTTTGTCGATAGCACATCCCGACTTTTTGTTTGACAAAAATTGTAAATTGTGAGACCGGGGCACCTCAAACAACTCTCCCCCAAGATTGAGCATGGTTGGGATGGCTGGCAGGGCAAAAAAAACCGTGGTCGCCAGTCAATTGATTCGAGTATCCATATTTGTTGTGTAAAATTTTGGTGTGCTGCAGTAGGACACGGACGACACCCTCGTATTGCTTGTCGGAATGTACAAATTTTGATGCTTTTTGCGATGTCCTTTTTTTGCCGAGGTGAACTCTTTTCCTAGTGCTCGCGCATCGTCCGAATTTTTTTCTTCAGATTATGATCATCATCAAGTGAGATTTTGACGGCGTTGATAGGAGCAACAATGTCCATTTCGTACGGATCAGGGGCTTTTGGATAATCCACGCACGAGACCTGCTCGAGCGCAATGATGGTCTTTTGAACATCATCAGCAGCAGAGCATGTGGTTATAATACAGTTGTAATGTTGGATGGCTGCATGCCACCTAGTGAAATTTGGCTTGGGGTATCGGAGTCATACTCTTCTTCCACTGTGGGTCAGTCTAGATGATGATTGTTTTGAAGGACAAGGTGGGAGGGTGGTCAACAGCTGTGTGTACGATACACAGGGGGGGGTCTGCGTGGTTAAAGGATGAAAGTGTGCCTTTGGATGTGTTTTATTATATCCAGAAAGGTGATTTCCTTTCAAGAATTACTAAATTGCCACACAAAAAGTCAGTTGTCCTAACGAACTGGCAGGGGGGTGCGGTCGACGTGGTTAAAGATGGAAGTGCGCCGTTGAATGTGTTTTTGTATAGCAAGAAAGGTGGGTTTCTTTCAAGAATTACTGGATTGCAGCGCAAAAGTCATTCGTCCTTGCGAACTTGAAGGGGGGTGCGTTGAGGAGTAAAACATGCCCAACGCTCAAGAAAAAATGATGAGTTTTGTAAGTAAATTGTCATAAAACGAAAGTCACTTGTAATATGTAAAGTATCCGCGCTAGATAGAAAGTATCAGCGCTAGATATAAAGATTTTGGTTTTGTGATGATTGTTGCATTGTGTTGTAAGGATGGCATTCCATTTTCCCACTCATGGCACTACGTCAACGTTGTGTCCATACAAAGTGTTTTCAAACAGTCAATTACTTCTCGTCGAATACCTTTCACCTCAACTTCCCACTCACGGCCTTAGCCGTTTCCATAACGAGTGCTTTTCCACATATGAGTGCATTGTGTTGTAAGTGTATGAATGACATGCCATGGTCCCACACATTGCAATATTAATCATAATAATAAAGGATTAGAAACACCTGCACGGGCGTATAGGCTTGTTGGTTATTGGGGGCGGTCTTGGTCAGAAGCTTATTGAATATGCAATGACTACACGATCCACTCATTGAGTATGCAATAAGTACACGGCATGCTATGAGGCCGATGTGGTCACAAGCTTATTGAGTATTCAATAAGTACGCGATCTGCACATTCCCACATTGCCTTACGGATTACGGCAATACATCAACATTGGATTTTTTACAAGCAGTCTATCACTTCTCATAGTTCAGCTTCCACCTCAACTCATCACACATGGTCTCAGCCGTTTCTAGCGCAAGTGGGCGATTCTGGCCTATGTATGTCCATATATGATTCACATTCTACTACTATGCTGAGACTATGAACTTGAAGAAAGAATATTCCGATAAAAAGAAAAAAAATATTGTCCAATTAATTTAGTACTCAAATAAATAATTATTTCCATCAAATCATTATTTATCCAATGTTCACATTCAATCATTTTTCATTTCCCAGTAACTGCTGTAAGATTACCTAGAATCTCCTGCAGGTCACTTGCATCTGCCAATACAAAGATAGTCTTATTTTCCCACTGAGAAGAAACAGATTGCTCATATTCATATCTCCCAACACCATGATCATATCGGATCATCCTAATCATTACTCGAAACTTACCCCACTCATTTTCTTCTTCCATACCTGCTTTCCAACATCACACAGATACCACTTATTGTATGCCTTTGTGAAATGACCCATCACACAAAAATCCGCTGTCTGTGTTACCATGGAATTACCTACACCTCTGCTAACCTTTACCCTCACATGCGTATTGCGCTTTACCATCTCTTCCGCTTGACTTTCATTTGCGACTGGAGCTCCAACCAATCCACTGACATCCTTTGTAAACGACCCATCAATGAATTGAACTTCTGGTCTCCTATGGTGGAGCCCCTATCATTGTGCTTGAAATGAAGTTGACCTATTCCCTGAACCGCCCTGATGCCTCAATTAGTTCTCTCATTGATGCTTTTCCCAAGAAGGCACGAAAGTTTGAAGCAGCTTCGGCAATCGATGCATCATCTTCTTCACCAAAACAGGATAGCATCATCGGTACTTGTTGAATCAGCGTTGACTGATGTGTCACTCTCATTGACAACACTATCCGTAGTTTCAGTGGTCGTAGTGACACCTTCTTTACGGAGATAATCAACAACGTCCGTAAGGCTTGGAATATTGTCTGCCATGTTAATCGCCGTCGAAGAGTCAACGCCGCTGGTCATGTCGTCAATAGCAGCATCGACATACATGCACTTCTGAGAGTCACATTAAGTTAACCTAGGGAAGGTACCAATATTGCGGACCTGATGGAACATTTCAGTACACTTCGGGTACATAACCCTGTTGGACGTATTAATGGTGCCTACTGGTGCTACAGACTTGCTTTTACTAGTAGTAGTTAGTGCATGTACCCACTGTAGTACAGTTTGATCGTTTTGCCGACTGTGCTGAGTCCTTTTGAGACTTGACAAAACTGCACTACAGTGCAGTTCCGTTATGCTCTACACAGAGGAAGCTAGTATCTGGGTGCTGGGCCGAAAAAGAAAAAAAAACACAAGTGCATTTTTTCCAGACGGGGAGACATCATGGGTTCTTTCCAGTTCTTTCCAGATCACACATCTCACATCTTTTCTATGCTTTGTTCTTCGATGATGATGATGGTCGCCACCATCACCAAACTCTTACCCAGCTCCCTTATCTTGGCGGCTCACTCGACAATTGGTTTCATTCCCGGTCTTATTGCTCCGAGTTTCACTCACTCTACTCATCAGCAGGCCCACTCTCGTCGTCATCAAAAATGGACACTGAACGGCCTTGTCAATGTCAATGACTACTTTGCATCCTTCAGCAATAACAATAACGAAGACAACGAAAGTAATGATGATGCATCCTCTTCGAACAACGATAAGGAGAAGAATAAGGGCAAGTATATCGGTCATGGTAGTATAGGCGGCGATGGCGGCGAAGGGGGCTTGTTCAATACCAACAATTATTTTAATGCCTTTGGTGATGATGCCAGTGAAGCTGATGAAGATGATGCCCAACTTGACGAAAAAGCAACGGACAACATGAATGAGCAACCAGCGCGTCAGCAGAATGATCAACCAATGGTTAGAATGACACATGAAGAAATTGTTGCTTACAACAACGCTCGGTTATGCCCCAAATCATTCCTGACACAACGTGCCATTCAAAGTTTCGTCTATTTGTTAGAGGAATGTCGTGATCCCCATTCTGGCAAGGTGAGTAGACATGGGTGTGTTCATACGATTATTTCTTTCTTTCTTTTTTAGCATTCTTAACCAATACAATCTGTATCATCTCTACCCAACTATGTATATTAAATGACATTCTAGTGGATCGAAGACTTTTTAGGATTGCAAAATCTAGGCAACTACCATGGCACGGGTGCCATTAACGTTACACAATATCCCACATGGGATTCCCTCCTTTATGACATCATGCGACAACCCAATGATAAAATGATTGTCTCTGCAAAGCGACGGGGGCGGGGACACGGTGGATGGAGTAAGAACAATCCCTACTTGGAGGAACGCTGGGTAGAATTCAATATTGACATTCGTCCAGCTAGTTTAGTTCAACGTTTATTGCCCGTGAGGGCACAGCTCGCCGGCGAGTTCGAGGGAGATTTGGAAATTGTGGGTATTGTCGACAAGATGATTATGGATTCTTACTTTAATAAGCTTCGTGACGAAACACAAGGACAATCGGCTACGGCGTTTGATCGAATGTCTGCCAATATTCTGAACAACTTTACAGAGTTTCAGGATGGCAGCTCATCGCCCTTTCGACGTGGAAACTTTGATCTCCTGTATGGCCTTTGCACACAAGCATCTGCCCATCGGTTACTGCGGGAACTACGATCCACATCCGAAAACGATATCACCTATCAATGGTTCAAACGATTCTATACAGAACGAGTGCCTGAGTATTTTGATGGTGATCAAAGCTTTGGCAGGGGAGATGATTTTATCGATGCACTCCTAAATACTCCCCCCTCATTGGTCGAATTGTCTGATGGTAAAACAATAGGTCTAACAGATCCGTTGCGGATAGCCGAACGAATTATTGCCATACGCAGTGAGATTGCAGAAGAGTGGAAGAGTATGATGAGAGAAGTGAAAGACGATCATTTGGAGTTGAATGATGTTTTGTTTAGAGTTATGATGGGAAGAACAATTGATGAGAGTGGAAACGAGGTTGTAGAGATTCAAGAAGAGACGACTATGGAAGATTTATCAGACTCTACTGGTGCTTTTGAATAAATAATGCTTGCTTAAAAAATCGGTACAATGTTATCCTGATGTTATCTCCTTCTCCTAACAAACTCTTCTTATCTCTAAATGCAAATCGGCGCAGAAAGGCGTCGTCGTTTTATCTCCTCCGCCGTCATCGAATTCCTCGTCTTCCTTATCATGTTTAAGTACATTTTTGCAACACCCTCTTCCTTATCATGAACACATTCAAAACCGGCCTTCGACGCGACATGAATCATTGCTCTGTTCGTTTGCAATACAACTGCCTCTATAGCATCAATGCCATCTGCCTTGGCATGCTTAATAAGTTCTCGCAGTAGCTTCCCGCCCAGTCCCTCTCCTTGACACCAATGTGCGCGAAATGAGTAAACAAGTGAGTAATTAAATATTAGATACCGGCACAAAAATGTACGAGGACCATCCTAACTTGCCTTGAAAGTCATCAGCGACTAACATTGAGAATTCTGCAATATTTTGCCCGTGCTCCTTGGTCAACCTTGCCGCTGCGATGACTTTAGGTGTGCTGTTGCTTTGATCCAGTACCACCAAGGCGATATCCCGATCATAATCAACATGGCAAACTCTGATGAGTCGATTGTGTGATACACGATCTTCATATCGCATGTCAGAAAGGAATCTTGTATACACACTCTCTTCAGATATTCGTTTGTGAAAATCGACGATCAGCGGCTCGTCCTCCGGCATGATGGCTCGAATTAGACACTCTCTTCCTTTCTAATCATTGTTGGAGAAGAGTAATTGGTTAGCTCGATAGGGATCATGATGTTTTTGTTGCTCGTTCCAAATCTTACCTTCGTTACAAACCTCTGTTCATATTGACTTGGATATGGACGTATTGCTGGCCTGATGATACTTGAAAAGGGTGCAACAGTAGACTCATGAAGTATGATGCGAGCATCCAAAGCAACAAGGGCATCACCAGACGCAAGGAGAGGATTGATTTCTACCTCAGAAATATAATTCCATTTCTCCATTACCAAATGGGAAAAGTTAACAATCAGCTTCTCCAGGCTGGGAATATCCACAGCTTTCTTTCCGCGTACACCCTTTAGAGCTTTGTAGATTTTCGTGTTTTTCATCATAAGATGAGCAAGGTTGCTATTAAGAGGAGGGAGCGCTAGCGATCGATCGTGGAACTAGAAGAGGAGAGGCAATGAATAGCGAATGTGAACACGAGCAAAGACGATGTTGAGCAAGTGCAAGATAATGACTTTGTAAACTTACAACTTCCACAAAAGTGCCACCCGAGCCAAATAGCATGACAGGTCCAAACTGATTGTCTGGAGATGCACCTACAATCAGCTCATATGCATCGTTTACATCAACTAAGGGTTGAACAGTAACCCCTTGAAAGTCGTTTGGCTCAAAATTTCTTTCAACTGCGTTCTGGATACTGGCAAATGCATCTCTTACTTGTTCTGGCGAATTCAAGTTGAGCTTGACTCCTCCTACATCAGTCTTGTGTGTGATTGTCTCTGAGTTGATCTTCACCACAACAGGATAACCTACTTCATTTGCAGCACGGACAGCTTCTTCGTCAGTGTGAGACAATATCGACTTCACTGTTGCGATTCCGTACGCTGAAAGTATTTGTTTAGATTCAAATTCTGTTAGGATTTTTCTGCCAGTACTTTGGGCACGAGCTATTATGCTATCGACCATTTGACTTTCGTGAAATTCTTGACACCACCTAGGACACTGGTAGAGCTGCACGAGAACAAAGGCACATCATTTCAATTAGAGACAGAGAAAATATCAAGCCAGAACAGTCACATTATACTTACTTGTGAAACGTTGACAGAGTACTGAAACATATACGTGAACATCTCAGCAGCACTATCAGGATAGTCGTACGTTGGTATGCCAGCCTCATCTAGAATGGCTCGTCCATCCATCACTCCTGCTCCACCCATCCATGACGCAAGAATAGGCTTTCTGATTTTCTTTGATACTTCTGCAATTCGCTTGGCAGTTTCGGTTGGGTCTGTCATGCTCTGAGGAGTTAACACGATTAGAATGCCGTCTGAATACTTGTTCTCGGCTGCAATCGCAACAGCTTTGGCATAGGTCTCAGGCTAAGAGTTCACCGAAAGAACAAAGAACATCAGACTCAGTTACATAATAGGTAGTATGTCATATTTTCAAGAACTACTCACGGTTGCATCTCCTAGCAAATCAATTGGGTTGGCATGACTCCAGTGAGGAGGAAGGATCTGATTCAACTGTTTCATTGTATCATCGCTGAGCCATGCTAGCTGTCCACCGCTGTCGATCAAAGCATCTGTAGATATGACTCCAGGGCCACCTGCATTAGTGACAATGGTCAAGAACTTTCCTTTGGGCCTTGGCTGTTTGCCCAATAACTCTATGATTTCAAATACTTCTCGAATTTTATTTACCCGGAGCACACCACATCTCCTGAATGCTGCATCCTGCCAATAGTTTAGTGAACGCATTACAACGTTAGATGCTCTGCTACGAGTGAGCCGCTCTACTTGTTTCTCAATATGTACGTACCAACACATCGTCACTACCCGTCAAACTGCCAGTGTGAGATGCTGCCGCTGCCGCGGCTTGTTCCGTCCTACCAGGCTTGATCACTATGATTGGCTTGGTCATAGCAACTTCGGATGCTGCCGACATAAAACTCCTGCCACAAGCGATGTGTATGTACATCAATTTAAGATGTAGTTTGTAAAAGAGATGAACCGACATACCCAACAATATATCAATCACAAAAACTAACAGACTCTCGCTCACCTTGCATCACCTATCGATTCCATGTAGATTGCAATTGCCTTGGTATTGGTATCATCACCCAAGTAATAGATAAGATCACCCCAAGACACGTCCATCATGGAACCAATACTGATGAACGCAGAGAAGCCTACATTCGCCTGTAGACTCCAATCTAGGATAGATGTACACATTGCTCCGCTCTGGCTGATAAATGCGACGTTTCCGGGCTTGGCAATGCTTGTGGCAAAGGTAGCATTGAGACCTGAAATGGGATTCTGTTTTCAAGATATTTGGAATTCAAGACATATTGGTTGAATGTGAGATGCAAATTTCACAAGTCTATGGCAATGAAATAATGTTCTCCAACCATAAGATATCTTACCATTACACCGAGGCAATTTGGACCAACAACTCGAATATTGCCATCCCTGGCAATGTTCATGATTTCATTCTCGAGGATGGCTCCATCAGTACCCGTTTCTTTGAATCCTGCCGAGATTATGATTGCACCCTTGACGCCGACATTGACGCAATCTTTCATGACCTGTTAGAAGATGAAGATGGCACAACGATGAATCGGGACAAAATTGGAACATAGTCAGTATGTTTGCAAATGTATGCATCGGCACAAGCTGAACACGAGATGCAAATAATAATATATCAAACACTCGCACCTCCTTGACCGCCCTAGCCGGCACTGCAATAATAGCCAAATCAATACCCCGCTCCGGTATCTCCTGCACATTCTTATACGACCGAATGCCAAAGATATTACTACCCCTCCGAGCTCTTCTATTATTCACGGGATATATCGTCCCACCGAATGGACTACTCATCAAGTTCCATAGTATCGTGCGTCCGACGCTTCCCTCCTTCTCGCTGGCCCCAATAAGCGCTACGGATCGTGGACGGAAGATGGCATCGAGCGGACGTTGGGAGTAGTACTTCCAAAAGTCAATTGCTGTGTGTGAGGATTTGGAACGATGGTGTAATGTGGGATGTATTGGTGGCGGCGATGGCATTCTACTATCACTTTTTCTTTTCTTGCTAATGATATTTTTTCAGAGTGGTTCATCTTTTTTATGACAGCTTTGATATTATGATCTGCTCTGATGTACCTACGTTCTGTTAGTTCCCTGTCAGTTCCTGCTGTTCGCATCGTCGTTCGTTCATGGATGTTCCATATTATCTTCATTGAATGCGAACACTACGATACGATAACTCTCTTCCGGGAGTAGGCTTGAACGCATAGGGGGCGGGGGTGCGCGCCCCCGGAAAGTAGGACCTTTGATCAGCCTCAAATGCCTTGTTTTGGCCTGATTTGGGCAGAA
>JALLAU010000648.1:0-13579 GCA_036939495.1 Thalassiosira hispida
CTGATCTCTTCAGTTTTGTCCAACTCCGAGCGCTCGAAGAGAGGCGAAATCGCGCGAGGCTGACCTTACAGGTGGCCATCTCTCTAGAGAACGGAGGTTCTACATCTATCAAGATTTATCTCTCTGTCAATCAATCTCGAGGTAGATCCATCTCGAGCTTCGTCCATATTCAAACCAATCTAAGAACATCAGAAGAGATCTCGTCGATAGGATGTATATCAACACGCGATGCCTACCACTTGGGATGATAGAAAGATACGTTGATCGATGAAATACTAATTGAGAGGAGAGAACATTGTGACGCTATCACTAAAGAGAAACCAGGGATATGCCATTTATGTTATAAAAATAATGATAGTAAAGTAACAGCCGAAACGCCCGATTTTCAACAGTGTCTTGTGCACGCGCCCGATCTGAATAAATTGTCTTATGTGGACACACCGTATCTAACAAGGTGTCTTTTGTGGACGCGGAAATTGACCGCTTCAACCTAGGCGCATCTTTTGACGAGATTTGGTTTAAGCTCCAAGGTGCGAAGGCTAATAGTTACTCGCTTCAACCTAATCGGCGCCAGCCAACTGGTGGATTAATATCTTGTGTGGCACACAGGTACAAAGTCAGTTGGAGGTGGAGGCAGTAGGCCTGGGCGGCCAGTTCAAGTCAAACGTGATGGATGGTTGGTACACTTTTTGACAAACAGGGATAAGATTCTCGCAGAAGATTTAGGGCTTGGCGGTGGTGGCTCTAAAGAAGTCCGAAAGTAGCTCAGTGGATTCAACCAACTCCTAATGAAAGTAACCAAGTCTGACTTGGTGTGGCCTCAGCGATCAATCCACGTTGGTTGCTGGCATTGTAGGATTCAAAGTGATCAAGGGCAATGGAGACAAAGATGACGAAAATAAACATTGTGAAGTTGTTCTCTCAGTGCAAACCCATCACATGTGGGCTATGTTGCTCCCTCCCGATTCACCCGTTCGTGGACCATCTGCTTAGAGCTCGGGCACTTGAAGAAAAAACACCTTTTAAACATTGGTTAGAGATAGGTAGGATGGTGCATCGATGTTGTAGAGTAACAATGATTACAAGTTATTCCATTCCCGCTGCTGCATATCCAAGAAGGATAGGGGCAACTTGCTTCCTACTCCCCTTTCCATTCCCTTGTTTGAATACACGAATAGTTTTTGCTGCTGTCCCATCGCCCACACACTCCTTCCGTTCCACAATCTCCAAAAATGCAGCATCTGGATGATTCAACAAGTAATTTGTAAATGAATCCACAATCTCTGGATCGGGACCGGTCAGAAGCAGCTCTCGATTAGGCGTGCCATCTTTGAAGTTCAATGCCAATATACCAAAGACACCTACATCACTCGACTTTACAAACGCTACCAAATCATTTTGAAAGTTATCTTTGGAGAGGAGAGAATCCATATCAAGTAGAACGGAGGATAGTCCAATAGATGATACCAATGAAGAAGAGGACGTTCCATCCGAAACTAGAAATTTCTTGTAATCAATCCGAAGACAATCCATCACCGACAATTCGGACCAAAACCTAGGATCATTCTTGGCCCCGCTCAATGCTTCGAATAACGCTGTTCTATCCGGCATGTGACTCCTCCCATCGGGAAAGATGTTCTCCAATGTAGGTGCATCAATGAGTGATGGCATCCTCATCGTTTCACTATAAGACTTCCAATCTGTATGCTGCAGCAACATTTGCATCGCCGTTTCATCACGTGGAGTACCCTTCCCAGCAGCCGGTAGCATATTGATGGAATCCAACAGGATGACACCAAGAAGGAGCAATCCCAAGCTTGCATCAATGGATATTGTGGTGGATTGGTCCCCCGATGCAGTAGTCTGCAGTTGAAATATGTGTTCTGCAATGAGCGTACACGTACTTGCAACAGTAGCGTGACCATTTTCAAATGCAATACCACGTTTGCCTGAATCAGTCGTCACGTGTGCATGAGACGTTTCATCCTCGTGATGATCCACGATTTCGGTTACCAACGATGAAAGATGGGATAATGATGATCGGATTCGATTGTGGTCTACCAGTGTCAGTGACATTGGAGCTAATGATGATGAAATATCATCAGGGGATGGTGGCAACAGATCACGAGATACAATATCGTCATCCAAATAGAGAAGGTTCTCGATGGTGATACCTGCAATGTCGAGAAGTAGCATGACATCCCTTCGCAATGAAATATCCGCCCTTGGTACACTCACGATGGGTACAATCACTTCTTCTTTCTCGTTCTCATCACCAGATGATGATAGTTGTTGTTGTTGTTGGCTCTTCAAGTATCCCAGGCTGAGTGCTGATATAATGGAATCAGCATCCCCTGCTTCGTTTCCCATAATCATGTGAATTGTTGGACCATCATCGTCATCATCTTTGCCACCATCACCGTGCTTGAGCCTATCCGATAAAGTTGTTGGGACGGAATCGAGGAACGATGCAAAATTATTAATGTCGGCATTCGCATATTTGGATAGAGACATGCTTGATGATACTTTTAGCCGCCTATTCGATTTTGGAAAGAGGCTGGCCGTTCCTTTATATTTAGCAGCAAAAGGCCGCTTCCTGCCGCTAGAGGATCCACGATTGCACCACAGCGGAGGAGTATGCCAATGTCGCTGTCGTCGCCCGAAAGAAAGACGCGAAAATGCCGTCGTTGTCGCCCGCACCCAACCAGCGTAGGATGCGACTGAAAGAATGGTTGCAGCGGAGACGAGGAGGGCGATGGTGGTGAATGTCTGCTTCTGTCGAAGATGGGGGCTTCTTGCTGAAAGAGTGGATGGGTGCATTTGATGATGATGGTATTGTATGGCGGTGCTCTGCTGCGTGGCTGTACAATGCTGTGGCGTCGTTGCATTTTTCTGTTTTAGTACAACCGCTTGATACTCCCCCTTTGGGATACACATTTTCATTTCTCATGGTTAAAAAGATTAGTTTGGGGGTTGTAACTCTAATGAATAGCGGGGTAATCACCTCTTTCAGGGGAATAAATAATCTGAACCTCATATTTTTATGGTTGGGGGGGGTAAATGAAAATACCATTTCCGACAACAGACAAGACCTCGCTCAGACCTCAGACGACCACAACTCATGTTGAACTTTGGGCGAAAAAGATAACTACAATACAATACAACCATGGCGGCATCTTCCGCAGCAGCAGCAGCATCATCATCTCCTACAGCTACAGCTCCACCCCCCTGCAGATCCTCCCTCCATCGCATCCAAAACGCACGCCAGAAATGGGAAGCCCATCGCCAACGTCAAACGTCGACCCTACCAAGAGAAGAGGAGACGAGAGATTATAATGATAATAATGATGAAAGAAGTGATGCGTTGGTTTTTTCGCCATCGACAACTTTGTCGTCAGTAGTGTCGGTGTCAGTGTCGACAACAAATACCAGTGGGCATAACTTGGCAATGAATAATGTACTACCGGATAAAGTAGATTTCTCTGCTGCTAATGCTGAGCGAAGGAAAATGATACGAGCAAAGAAGAAGGGGAGTAGTAGTAGCAGTAGTAGTGCCAAAAAGTCGTCAGGAGTATCGGCAGCAACGACGGCAACAGCAACAGCAATAGCATCCGCTAATCCTTTTGCCAGCATTAACTTGACAAATTCTTCCGCGTCGACCAAAACGCCTTCGTTTGCATTATTTGCAGGGAACATGAAGATGAATAAAGTTGGTACTACTAGCACCTCCTCTGGCAATACTACCAACACCAATGCTTCATTGTTTGGCAGTACATTATGGGGCAGCAGCAGTAGTTTTGGGAATTCAAATCCTACTACTACTACGGCACTGGCAGAAGCAAACAGCGACGATAGTGTGCAGAACAACAAGTCATCTCCATCTTCTAGTAGTAAAGGTGATTATCCTCCCGTGTCGGCATCTTCTCCAACACCGTTTGGACTTGTATCCATCAAAGGGAATAGATATGATTCACTAAAAATCACCAAGCCATTGGCATCGTGCAGCAGTGGCAGTGGCAGTAGTGGTGGGGGATATTATCCTCCCACGTCAAACTCTGCCACCAAACCAGTTTCATCAGTTGGACTTGTTGCAGCAGGAACCAACACCGAAAAGGGAAAGGAGGAATCTAATAATAATTCCTCCCATCCGCCAATAATGTCAGCTTGTGCTCCAACACCATTTTCATCTACAAGAACAACTACTGCAACAAAAGAGAATACTACTACTATGACAAAACCAAAGCCATCGAATCCTTTTGCCAATATTGATTTAACGACGAGTTCTTCGACGGCAAAATCATCTACTGCTGCATGTGTGTTTGCTGGGAATAAAAGCAGCAGCAGCAGCACTGCTGCTGGGAATAATGGTGGTGGTGGCAAGAATATCTTTGGAAGCACCAGTGCCTTCAGTGGCGATGGTTTCGGCGGTACGGGCAGCGTAGCCAAGCCATCATTCTCATCGTCGAGCAATAGCAGTGGTGGGGGCTACCCGCCCATGTCATCCTCTGCTCCCAAGCCACTACTTGGTGTTGCAACCGTTAAAAAGAGTGAAGAAAAGGAAGAAGAGAAGAATGCATCATCTGTACCGTCGTCGTCTGGTGGTGGTGGCTATCCACCAATGTCTGCCGCGGCACCAAAACCTTTCTCATCCACAAAAACTGAAAAGAAGACTGAAGTGAAACCGTCTGATAACGCAGTATCTCCTTTTTCGAGTTTGTCTCTGGGAGGAGGAGGGGGGTCTTTGTTGAACAAATCGCCGTTTGGATTTGCGACAGCAATAGCAAACAGCAGCGGCGGTGGGGTAGGTGATACTACCAACGCTTTTGGTGGGGGATTTAGCGTTACAACAACTTCAAAAACTGCACCTTCTCCATTATTTGGTGCTACTCCTACATCGAACACTACTTCTTCTGCATTCGGTAGTTCTCCATCAGCCAGCAGCGCTGGAGGTTCAATATTTGGCGGTGGATTGGCAACATTATTACAAACACGAGAAACTCGTGACAGTAGCAATGATGATGGCAATAATGCCAGTGGCAGCAATACTATTATTGTTGATTACAAAGCAAAGCTGGCAGAATTTTACAACGAGCACAACCCTGACAAACTATCTTCTGTCGACTCAAATTTAGCCAAGTACGAGGGCAAGGAAGAGGAGTTATTTCGAAAACTATACCAAAAGTATGGGTTATCTCCAGAGGGTACGAAAGAAGTAAGCCCATACCTCGAACCGGGAGGGACGGGACCTCGTGTCTACATGGACATCTCACTGGGAGGAAAGGCCATGGGACGGGTCGTCATTTTGTTGTATGCCGACAAGACACCCATAACGGCCGAAAACTTTCGTGCCTTGTGTGCTGGATATACCAAAGATGAAACTTCCGGTCAAGAGCAAAAGCTGCAAAAGACGTATACTGGAAATGCATTTCATCGAATCGTAAAGGACATGTGTTTCCAAGGAGGAGATATTACAAGCGGTAATGGCCGGGGGGGTAGATCCATCTACCCCCCGAACAATGCAACGTATGGCACGGATGCATGGGGTAAATTCGAGGATGAGCAACCGTTCATGAGACACTCTAAACGGGGATTGCTCTCGATGGCAAATGCGGGTAAGAATCAAAATTCATCGCAATTTTTCATTACGTTGAGGAAAATACCACATTTGGATGGAAAGCATGTTGTGTTTGGTGAAGTCTTGGAGCCAAACGTTGGAGGAGACGACGAGCAAAATCTTCTGGGGGGTGGGATGAAGGTATTGGATCGTATCATGGAGCTGGTGGAAGTTGATCCCAAAAATGATCGGCCTAAAGATGATTGTCGTGTGGTAATAGAAGCTTGTGGGCAGGTATAAGTTAATATCGGACGACATTACACGTAACCATTTAGAAAATTACATTGATTATTAAACTGTCCACGATGATGATGATGATGGGCACGGGCTTTTCTCAATCCACCAAAGATGGTGTGAACAGCATTCGCCAAAAGACTCGTACAGCTCTTATGATGCCCGTCAACCGCATGAATCACCGTCCTCGCATTCCTCAAAACATTCCATTTCTTTCACATACCTACCACTTATTCGATAGTTCCGGTGGTGGATCTGCCTTGGCTTGAGTACTTCGCCATGCATCCAATTACGTGGCCATTCATCTTTCCAGTGAAAGTGTCGTTACAGCATTCGGCAAGGGTTTTGAACTTCCACAAGTTGCTGAAAGAAACCACTGCCTTCTTTTGCACAGTAATATTCATCATCTCCATCTAACAGAGAACAGAGGTGCCATATGAGAGATCACATTGAAAATTCAAGCATCAATCATGATCAGAGTTTGTAAGAAAATTTCATTTATGCAATATCTCTAAAATCCCCTTCTACTGATCCATACTTATGCACTTGCCAACAACAGCAGCTATTCCCATCTTCAAGCAAATTGCCACAATAAACTAATGCACCACGATGCATCATAGAGTGCCCCCAAAACCCCATCTGCCCCCCTCCCCCGAAAGTAACAGCATTTGTGGAAGTAATTATTCCCTCCCTCCCATTCTCTTCACACAACCCCCCACCACCCATCCAAAGAAAAATTCTAATTCCCCCTCAAACCAAACTGTCCCTTATACTCCTCCAATGCCATCCTTTTCAATTCCGGATCCACGCCCCCCGTCTGGGGATCCGTCCCCAGCGGCCGACGGAACAATAAAATGTGCGGTTCGGGACGGTGAATGGCATAATGCTGCCATCCCCGTGATTGCTGTACGCCGATGGACCGCCATTCGTTTTCGGAGAGGAGACGCGTTTTGGGGAGGGTTTTGGCCAGTTCCTTGGGAAGGATTACGTGCCTGGTTTTTCGAGGGAAAAATAGAGTGAGAAAAAAAAAAATGATGAGACGAGAAAATAAATCATCACAAGACGATTCCCAAAACAAGACTGCCATGCATGGTTGGAAAGAGCGCTTGGCAACGGACTCCCTGTGCGAGATGGCCGGCTCCTCCGCTTGAAAATGGACTGGGGTTGCGATTGCGATGTCATTGCTCCAAAAGATACAACATACCCCAAAACTTTTCCCCTTGAATCGCCACAAATAATGATGAACATTATCCACGCTACTTGACGCTACGCAACAATAAAAAGTAGCAGTCCAATGGCGTGCTATGCTCCGTTGGCATGCTCAAACAATCCGAGTCCAAGAATAATGATACGCCGAGGAGCAAAAGTGCGTCATTTTTTGTCGAATAAAACGACCCACCTGTATTCATTCTCTTCATCAGCGTATTTTTCGCTGTATTCAATTCTTGAGCTGCTCATGGTGTGATTATTATTAGGAAGACTTGAATGTGGTGCTTTTACTTGTCGCAAATGTTATGATAGGGTTAGGATGGGAGATTAGATGGGATGGAGGGGCTTGATGCTTGATGATGATGGTGCAATGATTATTTGGGAGAAGTAGCAAAAGAATGCCAACGGCTACAATGGGTTTGAGGATGACGGGGCCCCCCTTTTTTCATTTGTCTACGTAGGAATGGCTAAAATAAGGGGGGAGACTCCACCCGACTACATACACAACACCAAATTTGGACAGCCAGATTGATTGTTGAAACAAACGCGCAAGATTCGCAACTCACAACCACAACATCAATGGCGATCAATCCGGAAGCGGCAGCTGAAGCTCCCTTTGTCTTCGTGGATCCCAACAATCCCGATGAAAACTCCCCCGCTGCGGACACTGCGGCTATTGGGTTGGAAAGCCAAGTAGTGGCTGAAGTATTAGTGGTGACAGCAAGCGAAAGTGAAAGTAGTAAAAATGAAGAAATAAGTTCACATGAAAGTTCACCTTTTGCTTCTACGATGACACACACTGATGCCAAAGATGTAAGGGAAGGTAAAGATAATGCAACAGAAGATGCAGCGATGTTGCCCTCGGAAACACATGAAACCCAAAGTTGCATCGAAGAAAGTGCGACAGCAAGCAAAGGTCCATCTGCAGCGATGGTGCCCTCTGACTCGGAAACTGAAACAAAAAGTGCGACAGCAAGCAAAGGTCCATCTGCACCGACTACCACCACCACCACTGCAATGCAGGAGGTTCAAAATGCCAACAAACAACTTGAGGAGGCACTTCGTCTGCGTGATTTGGAATACCAAACTCATGTAGGGCAGTTAGACAGTGCTGAGAAAAGGGTGGAAGAACGCTATCAAAATTTGGAAGCGAAAAAAATGAGCATTGCCAAGAGTCATGGCAATCCAAATGCTTCGGACGATGATCTCATTGAAATCAATGCAGGAGGGAAAACCATCGCTACCAAGCGTTCCACATTGTGCCAATTGAAGGGGACGAGATTGGAGGCACTGTTCGGCGGAAGATGGGACAAAAAACTACAAAGAGATGGCAATGGACGAATTTTCCTGGACGTAAACCCAAAAGGCTTTCGATCAATTGTGGACTATCTGAATGATGTCAAAATCTCGACGGATGAGAATCCTCCAGAACCTCCGAGTGTGAGCGAAGAGTATCGGGATATTCTCAAGCAACAGATGAAACTGTTTGGCATCGAGGATGCATTGCTGTCAAAAGGACTACCTGATAGCAACATCATCGTTAATGAAGATCATGCCAAGCTTTTGCGCGATTGGCTTTTGGAGGATGGGTCTGATGGGGAGCTTAAGCTTTTGTATCGTTCGTCGAGGGATGGAACGTCGGGGAAAGATTTCCACTCCAAATGTGACCATAAGGGATGCACGATGTCAGTCATTCGGACAGAAAAGGGAATGATTATTGGTGGGTATTCTAACACTGCATGGGGCCACAGGGATGATTGGGGAATCAGAGTGACGCCTGCTGCTGTAATGCCTGCTGTAAGCAGTACTGGCTTTGCATTATGGGGTGCTCCCCCGATAACATATCCTGTCCCGACACCTGGAGCTGGGGGCTTTGCTTTTGCTGCCACTGGTACTAGCGGGTCATCATTTGCCACCTCTACGAGAGCGTCTAAGGGTAGCAATGCTAGCGTTAAGGCTAAGCGGACGGGGAGGGTTGGGTTTGGTGCTGCTGTTGGGGGCGGGGGGTTCCCTGTAGGTGGGAAGAGCGCCAATAGCGATGGATGCCTCCCCGTCGCTAATTCTTCTGCTTTTAATGGGAAGACAACAAGTGGGAAGTTCAGAAGTGCGGGCAAGGCATTTTTGTTTATAGTTACCTCGCCAGATATTTCTCATTCTTCCAAAATGAGAGTAAACCATGCAAGAAAGCACTACGCAGTACATGATAGCGACGAACATGGTCCGACGTTTGGTTTGAGCAGCTCTGGTGTTGACCATGATATCTGTGTGAAAGATTCTTTGTTGCGACTCTCACTTGATGGCAGCACGTTTGATTCATCAAAGACAATACCAGTAGGTAGCAGCTACGCGATCAAAGAGCTGGAAGTGTTTCAAGTTGTTGCGAGGTCGGGAAAGCCATTGTCCTCCATCCCCACCGCAGAGGCAAAAATGAAAGAGAGCACTCAGTGCAAAAGTAAAGAGCCAATCACTGTATATGAGACAAATTCATTTTCTACCTTGGTCAACGATGCTTTGAATGCAAAACTGAAGAAACTCAAATATGCAGAAGAGGAAGTTTCGCGCCTTGAGGACAAATTTGAAGACGAAGAAAATTTTATTGACACATTTGTAAGCGGCGAAGCAAAAGATGTGGTTACGCTTAACGTTAGTGGAACAGCTATGGCAACGAAGCGATCTACTCTGAGTGTAATTAAATTGTCACTTTTGGCAAGTCAATTGGATGATGATGATCAAGAGTGCGTGACTCAGTGCGTTGAAGAATGGGGACCGACTGATGTGGGTGCCTGGGTCAAAAAAACAGACGGCATACCTAATGAAGTTCGACGAATTCTGGAGGAGAATGAAATCACTGGACGGGAACTTCTTGCTCTGGGAGTGGGAGGGTTGAAAGCTCTGGGCATTGTGCGGACAGGCACAGTGTATCTCATTCTGGACGAGATAGACAAGCTGGAGAGGAGCAGTGGTGGATACAACATGGCACCTTTGTTGGAGCACAGCCCTTACTGTTTAGGTAAAATTTTGGACTACCTCAGGATGAAGCAACTACATACCCAAAGCTTTGTAGATTTTCCAGTGCTGCCAACTGTTCGGGAAACAGAGAAGAAGAGGTTCGAGAAAATGGTCACGTATTTCTTTCCAGGCAATAGTGCGAAGTTGATTCTAGGGTGATCGTGTTCTTTTGGGGCAATAAAAATGAACAAGGAAAGCTGAAGGCTTTTGCATAAAATAATAAGCTATACGAGAACTATTCATGATAATCATGACTTTTCCTCTTTGACAGGTTTGTAGTTGGCACTGTTTCTCTGGGGGCTTGTGTACCACACACATTCAGTTGGTTACTATTATCATTTGTGGATGTGAAACCCTTCTCCTTCGATCACAATTTTGGAGTGGTTCTATCACAGATTGATGGTATGGACGGTGTTCAAATAATATGAGAGTATGGTGAAACTAGTTTCATACCCCCAGCAAGTCTAACACAAGCCTGTACACAGCAATGGATGGACTATATTCCACCTCAAGTTACCGCTCTCCTACTGCCAATGTGCCCTTCTGGTTTGACTTCTGCTCATATGCGTGCAATTCTGTAGTGGTTCTAGCACTCTGAGAATGTATGGAAAGTGTTGATGCTACGAGAATGTGGCAAAATTGTTCTTACACCCCCAAGATAGTCTGACAAAGGCATGGATAACAATAACAATGGTTGGACTTTCTTCTGCCTCAACTATAACAAATCCTTCCTCCGTAAGCTGTCAGAAGTAGGTACTCCAAGCTTAGGCTACTACGTGGTATCCTACGTAGGAACTATGGGGTACATACGGCCAAAGGCCGCTAAGCGCAGTAGTGCTTACGAAATTGAAATTGAGTTTAAAAGATGAAGTGGGAACTAGCTAATAGACCATAATCTTAGAAAATACAGATAACGAGAACAATCAATTAGCTTAATACGAGCTCTACGTTTAGTCGAGTCAATCACAGTGAGGAGCGTTTGGAGACTTCCAACATAAGCGGCCTCTCAGATTTAGCTTGTAGTCAAATGCTCGCAAATCTTTGAGAGGCTCTAGCACACAGTGATAGTGTTGAAGGTGTGTTGTGGTCCTACTTGAGTGTTGCGAAACTGTTCCCACCCCCCCAGAAAGTCCAACGCAGGCCTTTGCGACAATGGTTCTACTTGCTATAACACCTCAACTAACCATTCTTTGCCTGTAGTTGGACCTCTCATATTTAGCGTGTGCTTGTGCCCAAATGCCGTCTAATTTTGGAGTGGTCCTACCACAGAGTGATCAATGGAAGGTGTTGTGATTCTATAAGAGTGTTGTGAATCTGTCCCCATTCCCCCAGCAAAGATGGCACAGGACTGTGCAACAATACTTTGACTTTCTTCCAATTCAACTAACCAACCTTACTCCGTTGTATGGCAAGTGGGCGCCTCAGACTCAGATTTTACTTGTGCTCAATTTCTGGCCAGTTTTGTAAAGTTTCTAGCACTCTGGGATTGAATGGAAGGTGTTGTGGTGCTATGAAAGTAGTGTGAAACTGTTTTCATAACCCCAACAAGAATGATACAGGCCTGGGTAACAAATGCTGGACTTGCTTCCACCTCAACTAATCATTCCTTCTCCGTAGGTGGGCCCCTCAGATTTGGTTATGCTCAAATGATGGCCTATTGTTTTGGTGTGGTTCTATCACAGATTGATGGTATGGACGGTTTTGTGATGCTATGAGAGTGTTGTGAAACTAGTTTCATACCCCCAGCAAGTCTAACACAAGCCTGTGCAACAATGGATGGAATTGCTTCCGCCTCAACTTACCGTTCTCCTACTACCGATGTGCCCTTCTTCTGGTTTGACTTATGCTCATATGCCGGCCAATTCTGTAGTGGTTCTAGCACTCTGAGAATGTATGTAAAGTGTTGTGATGCTACGAGAATGTGGTAAAATTGCTCTTACACCCCCAAGTTTTTCCCCCTTCCCTCCTCACATGGAAAACAGTGCACACTACTATAAAAGAAAGCTCACCAACAATATATTGCCTAGTATTTTGTAGTAAAATATTGTAAACAATCATTCAATCTTAATTACCAAACAAGAAACTATGAAAGAATATAATCTCCTCATTCTCATTTTCATTTCTCGGTAGCAACCCTCCTTGATATGTGGTTTAACAAAATGTATAAACACAGGCAACTGCGCATCAAACTTTTATGTCGAATCGATCATTCAAATAAGTTCCAATGACACCCCTCAAATTTCGAAATTCGCAATTATCTCTAATATAGGCGCCACTACGCCCTGAACATACAACCCTCCTTGGCAGTTACATGCTCCATGAATATCATCCTTCCACCAGGTTTCAGTGCCCGCTTGGGCATGGACAGCACATTCTCCACCGAATCCACAGAACATAGAACATGTATCAATATGATAACATCAAATGATCTGGTATCTTTCGGGGATATATCCACAACCTCTCCTTTGAGGCCCGCAAATTCCAATGGAATATGTAACCCACGAACTTCTTAGTTTCGGTGTCATCGCGGCACGCATGATACGTGCATGATTGATATTAGCACTCTTCAAATTTATATCTTTGAGATGCTGAAATTTTCACGACCACTACCCACTACTACTGATGAAAGATACCTCCACCTAAGCTTATGGCACATTTAGACTAAGCAAAGTCTTTGCAGCTCTCTAGCCTTGTTTGACAGGGCACGAAACAGTGTCAGAAGGAGAGATTGATCAATAATCACACCCAGTCTTTGCTCAATGAAGAAGCTTGTAAAACATTCTACATTGATCCTACCCAACGAAGGGACAAGTTTTGATGCACCTGATCTTCATCTTGCCGCGTGTTCCAACATGACATGGTTCACGCACTGTATTATGTTGACGTTCTCTGTGCACCGTTTTGAATCAGACGAGAGGCATGCATCTTGCGTAAGGATTACTGAATATAAAAGAGTGGAATTGGGCGAAATTGTGACGGATCTCATTTGGTTGTGAAGTATCCAACTCTTGGATTGGTCATGTCTGTTAACTTTCTTCGTCTTAATCAGTATTGCATTTTTTCGTACAGTGTCTGATAATGGCCTGATAATAAATCTTCTTTGATATCCACGACGACACAATTGTCGGAGAGTTTATCCTGAATCTCCTATGTTGTGCAATCCGTTTTGTCAGTGTAACAATTCCGGGCATTCTCCTTCTGCGGTCTCGCAGCATAGGCATGGTTTACACTCTTCTTTGTCATAGGTACCCACACTCCTACGGCTTCACCGTTGGCCATTTTTCTCTTGTCTTTATGCTACTGCTTCTATTAATTTCACAGCAGCATCACTTGTGGCAATCGGAGGTCCGTAGCCGGAGGAGGCCATCAGCCGTCAGCCGACCGTCGAATCGAATTACCTATTGTACAACACAAGATAGACTGCACTCAAGTCAAGAGTCTTGGCAGCAGAGTCTCTTTGTGAAAGGATGGACAATTCCTTTTCTTACTCTACTACCAATAACGCCATTAGGT
>JALLAU010000649.1:0-13569 GCA_036939495.1 Thalassiosira hispida
GGGAGTCTGGCCGCCGTCGACCTATCGCTAACTTCCAAGTTTTCAGGTAGCGATGCGAAGGCAGGGCCGTCGTCCCCAATAATACCACAGATTCTCCAGATTCCAGCTCGTTCTTCTTCATTCTCAATTCTCTTCCGCCCATTACATTGGAATTGGCATCGGCTTTCCATTCTCATCTTCTTCTCAATTGAACAAATAAAAGAACTCCACTGGAATCGCAACAACTCAACATAGCAACATACTACAGCATTTGTATGAATTCTCTCCTTGGCACACTTGGAATCGCAAGAACCTCAACCAACAAGTCTAAAGGGTCGGTGGTGTGTGCATAAATGTCGATCGAAAACTTGCTACGTCTACCGATCTTATCGGCACTTTTGCTGCAACTAATACTGAGTCCGCCAACATCATCCTTCAGTCTCTCGCCAACACGTCGACTTTGGACTCCGCTTCGGGCAAGTGGCGATACCTACGATGATAGTGACTTGAGTAGTGGTAGTAAGGAGGATAATGGAGGGGCGAATCCTTTTGAAAGTATCGTGCGTAGGGTGACAAATAACGAAGAATACAAGTTTGGAGATATCACTCGATCGTTAGTTGATACCACAACGCATGGCGTCGAGGATGTTGTGCGGACGGTAACTCATGATGAGAATTATAATTTTGGGGACATTACAAAGAAGGCAATTGGGTCGACAACACATGGTTTTGAAGGTACGCCCTAAATATTTTGCATATCATTTTATCCAGTATGCAATATCATATGTTTAACCAACGTGCACAACATATTATTATTAGACGTTGTGAAATCAGTGACAGGCAATGAAAATTATCACTTTGGTGACTTGACAAAAGGAACATTGAAAACAGCAGGCAGTGTCATGACATACTCTGAAAAATCCTTGTCCGCATTGCGTGATGGTAATATTCATGAGGTTATCGAGCTTTTGAATTTCTATTGGAATAGATCAATGAATGAAGAAGAGCGCAAGGAGGCCTTCACGGTTACAGTCCATTTGGGAGCAATATTGATACTGGCGTATAATTTCGTTGCGAATGTAATGGCTGGTATGGTGTTTGCGGCTGCGTGGACAAAGATTAGCAAGGCAACGGGGGCGTCACCCCTGTCTCAAGGCAATTGGCCATTGTTTCTCAAAGCTAAATCTACGTTGGACATATTTTTTGGAGGACCCTGCGTTCCGGCTCGGGCAATAATTACGATCCCCTGGTTCTTCGTATATCGCAGATTTGTTATTTCTATGACGCACAATTCGCCACTGAGAAAGAATTTCCCCATCATCAACAGATACATGTCACTGATTCTCTCGTGGTTGGTTGCAAATCTGGCTTTCGTTGGCGGTCTCGCTTACTTGATGGTTAAAATGGGAAGTGTGTTTACTGGGGTGCCTATTTACTCCGTTGCTTAATGACAAGAGATATTAGTTTGTGTTTCCTTCGCTGAACTATTAGTTAGTAGGCTACTTAGATGCGGAATTGATGTACCTTTCACCATTCCCAATTGGAAAGTTGTTGTGTTTTAGTGTCTATCTTCGTTATCGTCTGGTGTCTATCTCGCACATAACTTATTTCTAATAATCATTCTACAAAGATGTTGTAGAATTGTTTCTGGGATAGCTAGTATTCAGAGAGTACTACTCTTCAAGCACTCTTCTTTGATACAGACATAGGTGCTTTGCTCCCTGCCCTTACAAATACTGCCGAAGCGGTCGCCACAAATTGAACAAAGAAAAAGGCTGCAGCACAGCAGAGTGTAGATAGCAATCGGAAGTTCGGACCATCCAAAATATTGCCCGGAGCGGGTGGAGGAGATAACATATAGTTCAAATTGATCCCAGATATCATCGAAACTGGAGTGACCACCCCAAAGTAGAAAAGTGCAAAGTATGCACAAGCCAATGACCAATATTTCAAGAAGTGTACCACAATACCATCACTGAGTGAGAGCACAGATATCCTACCACTTCGCAAGAAGTAAATTGGATATGCAATTAAAACAACGTGCATGACAAAGAAAAAGGGCACTGCGGGAAAAAAAAGGGAATTAGAAAACGAGCGCAAAAGAAATAGACGTGGTAAAACAGACAATGATGCCCTGCCCTTTCGTATCTCTCTTACCCTCCATCCACATCTTCAAATCTGCCGTATCTGGGGTAGCAATTGCAACCAAGGCTAGAAACGTGTAGGGAATCATCAGTTGGTACATGATATGCATCGTTTGTGCTTTCAGCGGGCAACAGCAGCAGAGTGCCCACATGGTCCATAGAACATTACATGGCATGACCATAAAAAGAAACTTTTTCGGGTATCCAGTGATCTTGTACACAAGTTGACAAGTGAAAAAGAAGAATGTGACGATCTTAATGAAGAGTGGCGGATTCAGGTCATTTGCTTTCTTGTTTGGGTATTGTGAGAGCGTCGGGAGTATCCTTCTTATGATGATAGATGATATGGCAACAAATGCAATGTATTCTATCACATGCCGCTCGGGGTGAATGTACCAACTCCCAACCATTCCACGCTGCCCATCCGGGAGGTCCCTGCAAAAGACGACGTGTTGATTATCGTCTTCGCCGTTTCTTCCCAGATAGCAGACATCGTTGCCAGATTCTTCAGTGTCCGGTGGAGGAGAGCTCAATAACGAAAGGTTGATGGATTTGACGATATCGCCGGCCAAGGATAGGAGTTGGCTCGCCATTATTGTTGGCATCGCATAATATCATTGGCATGAGGGGTTATTGTTATTGTGTTATTGTCCTCGCACCTGGTCCTCGCAGGTCCTCGCAGTGCAGGCCAGAGGCAGGGGAGGGTAACAAAAATGAGTTTTCAGCGCGCGCGCTGCTGCTAGCGCTGCTTTTCTGCACTAAATCAGCGACACAAGCGATATATAAAGCGATTATGTACGCACTTTTGTATTGATAGTATTTCTGAACTTCGCATAAGTGCTTATTTTTTCTTTTGGATGCGCCGACAGCGCACAACAACACGATATCTACGATATGTGAGATAGATTCACCCTCGGATTCAAGGCAACAGGTGACAGACAGCCAGACACACCACATAAGAATCTTCCGCTGGAAACAAAAAGCTGCGCCTGCGCATGCGCCGACCTGTACTGTGATCAAGAAACTTGAGCATTTTGAGTATTCCTTCAATATGGAAAGACTTTTGATTGAAGCAGAAAGGGTTAATCTCTCTTAGACTTTTTGTTTGTATTTTGCTGCAACGAATTATTATAAAAGAGATACAAAAGACAAAACATCACAAGATTTGCCATGTAAAATGGAGCCACCATTCTCAAGATGGGCCGTAAATGTCCATCAATGCATTTAGCTACATCATCAATATCCTCATCTGACATGCCTCCTACTATATCCATTTCTATGCTGGTTGTGAGCACTACATCACCTGCATCGCTATGAACATTGACCTGAAATGATCTTGATACCCAATCAATATCCATAGACCCAAAGTTCCTACTTGTGAAATAAGAGGGTGCATTGACATCTTGTACATTTCCACCCTTCAATCGATGTGTTGGAAATGCATCCAATATCGGCTTACATAGTGGGCCATAAAAAGGCTCATCACATGAATGAGTGAGACCGCTGGCAGTTACCTCTACAAGAGCTCCTTTGTTGGCAGCCATCTTATTCATACCATGTTTTGTGGAAGAAATTTCTGCATGATGGACGTCACCTGACAAAATTACCAACCCAGGAACATTGTTGAGTGATTTTACTAACCGTTCTCTCTCCGTTGGGAAATGACCCCAAGACTCCACCACGGGATTGGTTGTCAGCACTTGAATAGAACTAACAACAACATGCATTGATGCTTTGCTGTCCTTCAACTGTCGCTCCAGCCACTTCCATTGATCTTCTCCTAATATTTTGTTGTCATTTGAACATGAAGTCCAACTTGGCATTATGGATGGCAAGTCGAAACCAGCAGCAATCCAACGAGTAGCACATGCAACTAATGCACCATAGGGAACGGGGGTTGAACCAACACTTGGAATGCAATGCCTTTCACGATGCCACCGTGTATCCAAAAAGATCACTTTGACTTTTTCATTTGTTTCGCCAAATTCCATGGATCCATACACTCCTTTCCTTTCCCGTCTTGAACTATCTTTTGGCACACCCAAAAAATCTAAATAGGCATATCTTCTTCCTTCTCGCTCTTTCAACTCACGACCACGATCGTTGCCACCATAATCGTGGTCATCCCAGGTGCCATGAACCCCTCCCATCAAGATATCATCCCTTTGGAGAAACTGGGTATATCCCAAAGTTTTGTTGTGTAGCATTTGTTGATATTCATTCTGCATTACATCCAAGGGTGTATCACCCTTGACTTTCTTGGGAGGATAGATGGCATCACCAGTCCATAGGAATGCCTGCGGTTGTGTTGTGGACGCAATTGTATCCCATATTATTGTCGGCGTTTCCACGGCTTTCGTTTTGGATAGGCGTTTGCTTAAAGCTCCCCGTGAATGGCAAGAGCCGAAGGCAATTCGCTCGAGCTTGACGTCTGGATAGAATGAGTCGGCCGCCGATGATAATATGTTCACTTTATCATCATGCCCGCTATTGCCCGGTGCGCTCATGCTGGTATCGGTAGTCGGTAGCTTCGAGCAAGTAGAAATTTGCTGTGGTGAGCTGGATCTGCTGATGTGATTGAGAGTGAGATTGAGATTGAGGGATCTCGTGATCTCCAATCTCAGAGCTCAGCGAGTCAGAGGAAGAAGGAAGAGGGAGGAGATTGATGATTATATGGAAGGAAAGTGATCCCGAGGAAAGTACTACGATAGGTATTCCTACGTGCAGTGATTGTTTCCCTACTTTGTAGGTACATAGGTACCTATGTACGAACCTCCTTCAAATCCGCCTTTAGGGGGCCACTTCCCTAATAAACTAAGAAAGAATCATATCAGAGCTGGAGCTACCTACGTTTCTGCAGGTTCTTCTGCGCGCCGCTTTCCCTTCTCAAATTATGATGACTAACATGAACCGAACATCATTGTTATTGTTCGTCATACTCTTGGCCTTCCAATCAGCGTTCGTTCTCAGCTTCTCGTCAATCACACAGATCTCGTCCTCGTCGCGTCGTAATGTCGGTCATAGTCTCGAGTTGCAAGCCACTCCGGGCACCATTTCAGGTGATACAACAACTACCAAAAATGAAATAGTAAATGCACTGGCATCTGAACTGCTCAAAACGTGCACTAAATATGGCCAAATCGGATCCAAACTCTCCGAAGAACAAAGAGAAATCATTGACAACCTTGCTTCCTCACTTGCACCATATTCCGATTCCGCTCCAGCTCAAATTGACTTGCAAGAAAATCATGAATTGATATACAGCGCTGCTCCAGGTGCATCATCTGGAGCCTTGGGACCACTGGTTGGCAAGGTGTCTCAATCCTTTTTGGACGAAGTCAGATTTATCAATCGTGTAGAACTCCTTGGTGGAATAATCAAAATTGAGTTAAATGCTGAGAGGAAAATTTTGGATGAAAATAGAATCAGAGTGAAGTTCATTGAGACTGCATTTTACATATTTGGAAATGAAGTGAAACGAGGAGAAGCGAAAGGAGCTGGTGTTTGGGATTATGTGTTTTCAGGGTCAGTGAATGTAGATGGAGAGAAGATGTTGCTACGTGTCATGAAGACACCAAGTACATTTATTATAGTGCAGAGAGAATGAGTGTATGACAAAGGTGATGCGTGCAGGCCAAAGAATCTTTGGTAGGACAAGGACAAAGTAATTGATATAAACTACTTAGAAATCCTTGGAATACTCATTGTACATGGCAGAACGATATGTATACATTTATTGCTTCTCTAGACGCATACCTTCTAATAGCACCACATCACACCTTTTTCGGCCTTTGTTTGGATGGCAAAGCAATAACAACATAATAATTTCGAATTATATATCAATGCTTAGAATCCTATTCGCTCTCATCTGGTGCTCCCTGCACCCTCTGCGATTCGCAGCTCAAGTCCTGAGTCCATGTCCCTGACACTGGAAACCTAGTAATTCCAAAGTCTGTGGACGTAGAGGATGTAGCCAGGGGTTTCTTCTACGGTGGAAAGCAGTGCTATTCGCCTTGAACTGATGGAGGGTTGTCACTCTCTCGTTTAGAATCCTTGGAATACTTGGTCATAACTTGGCATGCCCCTCCCTCTTTTCCATGGCTTGCCATCTAAAGTTTCATAAATCACATCAAGCTTGATTGGATCGGTTTCTATGCACGAACCGTAATCATTGCTGCAATCATGTTCTTCACTGACAGGAGCCACCAAATGGCGAGCCCACTCCGATAAGTTGTTACTTGGAAACGGCCGTGCTGAGCCTGGTCCGACACCTCCACGAACTTGAATGTCCTCCCAAAATGCCATCATCAATGTCACACGACGTCCCTTTTGAAAACCTTTCCCTGGCACCACCCCATGCAAATATCTTCCGTCGAATGCAACAAGTCGTTGTGGTTTTGGATGTGCCATCCATCCCTTTGTGGCAATTCGAATATCCGTCAATTTTTGATTCGTAACTAGGGACGGACCTCCAGTAGTAGATTTATCATGCCCGTTATTGTTTGTTGTTGTATCATCTTCTTCTGCAGTGATGTATAATATTGTAGATATGATTGGGTTTCGAATACCTCCTCGGCCTTCATCATCGGAATCAAAGTGCTTTGGAAGTAGGAAAGAGAGGGAAATTTTTAGTGAACACATCGCTGGTGCTTGCTCAGATTGCAATGTATGCTTACCATTTGATGACCAGATGCATGTGGGCGATTGTGAGCCCAGAATTCAACATACTTGGCATTACCTCGTAGCTTTGGGAATTTTTCATTCAGAAGTGGACATGATTTGATTTTTTTTACAAGACCTCCAAGAAATCCAAATTCTCTATTTGCATTTTCCTCCTCACTACTTGATATAATGTCTTCTAATGGCATAACGTACGAAAAATAAGGAGATGGCGGTTCCACTGCATAGTTGTGATCAGTCCAATAACTTGCCGTGGGCGATTCAAAAACCAATCGTAGTCGTTCCAATTCTAATTGAGATAAGAACCCATCTACAATCTGACATAGAGATGGCTTCTTTTTCTTTTCTTTCTTTTCATTGTTATCTTTGTCTGTTATTTCAACAAAGACATTATTTCCAGGCGAATTATTGTCAAGCACTTCTTCGCAGGGATAATCCAATACCTGTTTGGAAAGTCGACAAGTAAACCCCATCGAAGTCAAGCCTTTTTTGGCCTTTTTGCATCTTCCAGACTGGCAGAGCAGCAGAGCTAATTTCTCTCCTGCTTGATTGAATTGTGATTGGTCCAGACCACAATGTCCAGGTATTATCTTCTTTTTAGGAGGTAGTACATCATCTTTGTCGCCACTTTTACTTTTGCCATCATTCTCGTCACCATCATCGTGTTCTGATAGCGCCCATCGATACAGCCTCTCAACTTCGTCGAGATCTGATTGACATGTGGCTGAGAGCCATAACCTCCTCGCTTCGTTCGTTGCTTCGGCCGGGGATAGGCCTGCTCCGTCGATGGGGGTGGGGCCGGGGGTGGCAGAGTCCGCCATGGTGGGAAGAAGTTGTTGATGGCTCCACAAATAAAAATAGCGGGATGACTGCCGCCTGCCCATTTTTCATTTTTCGACGGCCAGACTCATTTCTCCATCGGTAGGTAGTAGGTATCGTAGGTATTTAGTTGGTCTAAAGTAGATAGTTACGCCACCACCCACCACGCCACGCCTGATCTATGTACCTAGGTAGGAGTACGATAGTTAATCTGCGTCATCTTGCACGTCAGTTCTCCGCGCCGCGGGCTAAGTGACGATGACGCTTCCGTTCCGCCCTCTTCCGGCTACTTATATCGCTGCGCTCCCCAGCATTTCATACATAATTAACTGGGTGGTGTAGGCAGCCTCTTCGATAGCGGATACTGATTTCATTTCCCAATAATTGATGCGCATCTGCAAAATAATTTGCTTCGATAAATATAAGAAAAATGGAGCAGTTGCAAGCCGGAGAGCAGTCAGTGTTACGTCGGAGTGCCCGAAAGCGAACCCGGTGTCAACGCCAACAGTCCTTAAAAAGTAGTGGTTGCCGACGCCAGCACGGAGATGAAGGGCAAGGGAATGCAATAGATGAGATGAACGATAACGGTTACAGCATATCGGCCGCGTCTTTGCGTCAGTCTATATCTTCCTCATCTGACGGGTCTGACTTCGCATTTGTTCCTTGCACCTCAGATCGGCATCTTAGCCAGTATCGCATCCGACGTCAAACCATGTATGCGTTGGCAGCGGCAGCTCTCATGATCTGCTCTCAATCGATTCTCACTTGCGTCGGTGCATCATCTCCGTCACTGCAATATAAAATCCACAACAGCATATCACCCTCTGCATTATTTGTGTCACCCATTTCCCGGCATTCTCTCATGGAACACCCTTCCATGAGTATTCAGAGAAAGACACCTCAGCAACAACAAAGTCGGAAGGCTCCCGTAGGTCCGACATGGTCCAATGCCGTGCGTCAAAGGAGCGACCTAAACGAATCTAGATTTGGTGTACGGAAGCGAGTCAAGTCTGTATTGAAAAAGGCTAAGAAACGAACGGGGGTTGAAAATCTCTCCACGGGCAGAGTCAATGGAGAGACGGCATATTCCTCCACGGACAGAGTCAATGGGGGGGCGTCATCATTTGTTCAGAGCGGTCCAAATATTGTAGCAGAGACTGCATCTCTTGGGGGATTGGGTGATGGTGCATTGGATTACATTTCCAAGGGGAATACACAACCTGTGAAGGAATTTAATGATACAAGCACTAGTGGGTCCAGTATGGGGGAGAAGTACGAAGATCAGGTTAGCCCTACTCCTTCCACGTCAACGAAAGTTCCGTCTGGGTCGCCTGTGGCTTTTCGAAGGCCAGAGGATGATTTCATCCTTCGCGAAAAGAACAACGACAAGGTGACTAACGACACTGCCCGAAAAACATATGCTGAAAAAGATGCATTCACGGGAGACGTCTCTGCCGCCTTCTCGCTGCCTCGGGAACCACTACCATTCGAACTACCCACTCTTGATCCTGAACAATCCCGTCGAGTTAAGAATGGCGAACGCATCCAATTCCAAGATGACATGGGACGTGCTGGATCTGGCTTTGTAGTATGGGATGTCAAGGCCCCCGCCTCGGTCGTATGGGATTGTTTACTAGACTTTCAATCCTACCCCCAAACGATACCAACAGTACGCGAGGTGGTCATGTACACCAACACTCATCTCAAGGAAGATTACCGTGCCGAGAAACCATTGGACTTTGAGGACGGCACCGCGGCAATTTGTAAGCATGGCGTGCCATCCGTGACGCGGGCTCAGTTCCAACTGTCCAAATTTCGACTTAAGATTGCGGCGGTGCACAAGTACAGACCGCATCCGAAGGGGGATTACATGATATTCACGTTGGATCCCGCCAGTAGGAATATGGTATTGAAGAAGGCCAAAGGTATTTGGTATACGGAGAGCAATCCGGATGGGAAGGAGGGGCATACGCGTGTTTGGCTATTGTGTGAATTGAGTGTGTCAAGGATATTGCCCCAGTGGATTGTGGATTATGCGGCGACGAGAGCTATGCCAAGGGCGACTACGTGGTTGAAGCCGCAGACGGAGGCTGCGGCTATGTTGTGGCTGAAGGATATAGAGAAATAAATATCTTTGGAGATTGATGGGCATTAGTAGGTAGCCAATGTATGGAAAGCATTGATTTAGACTGATGATCGAAATATAAACTATTTTGAGTGTACAACACGGTTCGTTTTCAGCTACCGTCTTCACAGATAATTTAAGACATTAATGCTCCTCCTCACTTTACCCTGATTGTTGAGCAAAAAGGGTCAAACACTTTTTCTTCGCGTTGTACCTAACTCTTATCAATATCAATGCGTTGCATCTCACGTGATCTCACGGGTACCAATGAAATTCTCACGTGATCTCACGGATACCAATGAAATGCTGAAGAAAAGACCACTTTCACTCTATTAAGACGCTGAAGGTATTCATTCATTCGTTTTATCTCCTCCTTCGTTCATCGCATCACAGCCAGCCTTGAGCATCACAGTTGATCATTGATCATCTTCATTGTTTTTGCAACTATTTTGCACTCCATTCTGTAGGCTGAAAGGCACTTCTTGTCTGGCACTCTTGTGAAACTCCACGTGTAGGTCGTACAGTAGCTACCAGCAGTTGTAGCTTGTACGATAGCCTATTGTACCTACCTATGTTATGTACCTATCGCCCATCACCACCGCACCTTTCCCGGCTTTGGATGAATAATAAGGGAGGTCTTTCCTTATTCTATTAGTGCAATCGCTTCATGAAACACGCTTCCAAAAACATGATGAAGCCAATTGCGTTGTTGTTGTTTTTAGTGGCGCTCTCCCGGCCTCTTGAAGCCTTCACGCCAGCACAAACACATACCTTGGCGGCTCGTTTTGCAAGCTCGGTTGCTCCTCCATCCCCTCGCGTCTCCGATTCTAGCCTCAATGCTGTCACTCCTGATCTCGATACGGTAGCTCTCGTGGCTGGGCAGGAAAACTTAGGTTTCGCAATCGTTGTCCTAGGTGAGGCAATTTGGTCCTTCGCACAGGCGCCATCGTTTAGTCATGCGAAAGTCCTTGTGCCTGCAAGTGTTGCCGCCGTGATACTTGTTGCCGTATCCGGCCCAATGATAGCAAGTGGTGATGCTGGGAGTGTCGCACAGGGGTTAGAAATTGCTACTGGACTCGCAACTTTGTTGGGTGTTAGTTATGTGGCACGTATGGTGGCTCCTTATTCTCCTTCACCGAAGGAAGCAGCATTTGCGGGGTTGATAGTTGCCTTGGCAGGCTTTTTCAGTTTCTCGCAGAATTTGGTTGTGGATGGGTTTGGTAAGTGATGGCGCTGTATCTGTGTATGATTGTATTAAATATATACTTTTGATATGATGCGAATTTAATTTATCCATTCACGATGACTCATCATACAAACTCATGACACATTCCTGCCAGTGACATTGCCGACTCTTCCATCGCTTCCTCTGCCACAAATGCCTTTGGGTCTTGGAGAAGAAATTAACACAGATAGATATTGAACGACCAATTGAAAAATGAGCATAGCTTTCCACTAAAAATTGGGGATGAATCACACAGGGAAATAATAGCAACTTGGGAAACATGTCTTAATAGAAGTTAACAAGTAAAATTGATTTCTCTATCACGCTAGCCTGGGGCTTTAATATTAGAGAGTTGATGATAGTTTAAGTTTTCATTGGCAAGCAACAAATGAGTGAATGCGCACATTTAGCCTTGCCATAATGACATGTTTTGTATACTGATGGATGACATAGTGGCTCTATCGATGGGAAGGTGAAAGTGTCTACATACATTCAGACTCTATGAATTAGGAATTAGCATTTCTCTATCACCATATAGAGAAAACAGGAGACAGCAGGGCAATCCTGACTCTTTTTAAGATGTCGCCTAATCATTATATGAATTGTGCCTCCCCAGTATCCACATCCCAAATCCCAAAGAGTAGATTCTACAGACAGGAGCTTTTGTTTCGATCATCCTCCATTCGCTCACAAGAAGTAAGCAACCAAGTCCCTAGCGCTTACGACCCCAACAACTCTCTCCTCCTCGTCTACACAAATCAGTCGATTAAACTTCCACTGAGCAAAGTACTCAAAGACATATTGTAATGTGTGCCGCGTTGAACATGTATGCAATGCATCTGGTGTAGTCACATCGGTTCTCTGCTGTGCCATGAGGACATCCAACGTCAAATTCAAGTTTGATACAGCATCTTCCGCATCGCTCGCCTTCGTTAGAAAAGTAATGTCACTCCTGGAGTAGACCCCCTTGATCTTTTTGGTGTTTTCGTCAATGACGGGGACAGCGCTGAGACCGTGAGCGTGCATTGTATGCAACACTTCATGCAATGTTTGATGGGGGTACGCCACCACAATGTCTTCCCCATACGTCCCAATCCCCAAGTCATAGATGGTATCATCAAACAACCTTCGCTGCTCACGGAAATTACTCACAAGGTTCTCCAATACACAGGTGTAAGTAATGGTTGCAAGGACACGCATGTCCGAGGGGAGCATGACAGGTAAAAAGTCCATGGTCTGGTCATGCAAAAGGTGGCAAGCCCTATCAAGATTTGCATCGGCATCCACTGAAAGGAAAGAGGAGTGTTGGTCTTCCCCCGTGACCTCCCCATTCGCAGATGCATATCGTCGGGGGGGATTCTTTTTCAGCACCGTGCTTAATATGCCCTCATCCGCAAGTATATCTGCGATGCTGCGCGATGCTAATGTGAGAACGTCGGAACCGGTTTCACGGTAGTAACGCAAGACGTCAATAAAATCAGTCACGGTTAGAATCCCCACAAATTGACACCTTTTGGGATCCCAAAGGGGAGCTGCTTGCATGTCTGTATTTTAGTAAGGTGGACAGAAAAAGTGGCGGCCAGTTAGCGGCGAGAAAAATAAGCGACAAAGAAACAAAATAATATCCTGCGCTGAAGCGAGGAGCTGGGGAAATTTCACATTATCAAGAGAATAATTCAGAATGCGTGCACTCCCGAAGCATCACACGTGTGTTGGTCATACAGCCATTTGTTGCTCTCCCCTCCCCCCTTTTCGCACAACCTATCTAAACTCATAGGGGGCATCATTCACCAATTTTTCAGTATCCAATGTTATCCAAAACCAGACTGCATTTCCTCAAAGTTTGCAACTCTCCAATATTGGAAGTGCCACCACGGTGCGGCAAGCAAGCACAAAATAAGACATGTCAACAAAAGTATCTCACCATGTTCCACCAACGCATAAAATGCCAGCTGAATCGGTATCCTTGTATCAAATACCACGACTTTTCCACTATCCCGTAGGACGTTATAACAAGACTGAGCTTCCAAAAAGGACACAATGGCCTGCTTCCCCGTGTTACGGACGACTTCACGTTCGCCGAGCATGCCCGTGGCATTAGAGCCTGTGCCGGCTTGGGGGAGGAGGGTGCCGAGGCCACCGCTGGAGGACATTGTATTGTATGGAGTATCTACTTTTTGAAAGGAACACGTGGTCTAGGTTGTACGAGGACCGATATTATTATTGATGGGGAGGAAGGAAGATGCGAAATGAGAAATGAAGCTCCTCAAAAAGGAAAACTCAACCCTTGACTGGATGTATTAACTGGCCAAACGCTTAGCGAATAAAGAGGGATATTTCTGGATAATCTTATTAACTATTGGGGGTGTGGTCTGGGGAGCGCTAGAGAGAGGCATAGACAATTAATAGGAAGGATAGGCATAGAAGGGGTGATGGTTGCGGTGATGTGAATGTGAGGGGTGCGGTGGTGTCGACGCCCAATGTATTATTTTTTGAGGCCCATTTAGGACGACTGTTGTCCGTTTGTCGATCTGCGGATTTTTTTCCGGTCGGGAATGGCGAATGGCTAACTGTAAAGACACCGTGACTTTGATTTC
>JALLAU010000650.1:0-13534 GCA_036939495.1 Thalassiosira hispida
CGAATCCCCCCCCAACCAACAGCCCCCCTTCACCTTCACTCAACCAACCTATCATGCTCCATGGGTGTGGAAGAGAGGGCTTGGTCGTGTACATCACCTCAGTACTTGATCACAGTCATACTTATTTTACATCTCATTCTAGTAAATTCTACTTATCTCAAGGGTACGAAGTCCAAACATTGCTCGGCAGCATCGCTTCTAAAAGTTCTCAGCATCACTCATCTCATGCATGCATATATCATGTATAAGAAGTTGTCTGAGCTGCAATAGGGTCAATCTTCTCCTTCACGCTCATAAACGTCTGTCTCACAAAATCATTATGCGCCAAAATCAATGGAAGTCTAGGATGTTTCTCAAAATCCATCTGTGATGTCTTTTCTCCCAGTTCATCCAAATCCTTTAGGAATGTATCCACATGCTTCTTCAGCTTCCCCATTGTCTCCCCTAAATATTGTTGATGGTATGCACTTTTGGTAGCCTCATCACCGGCCATGCAAGCGTTGTAAAATGCTTTCTGCTCTTGCCAATTCTTGGAAAGGATTTGGTATAGAAGGACATCGTAGACTTCCGTGCTGACCTCGCCAGTGTCTTTGTAGAAGAGCATTTTGGAGAAGGATAGGCCAATGTCGCGGAGCTCAGTGCTGGGTATTATGTCCATCATTTTGCAGAATGTAGAGGGGCAGGATTCGTCTATGAAACCGTACTTTGCTGTCATAGTATGTCACAACATTAGAGCATCAACAAATTTGTTAGCACACCTGAAATTTTGAGTTGCAAATAACATTGCTCTGAGGGTTGCTTACCAAAAGTGGCAGAGGGGTTGGTCAAATAATAATCGCCATAGGACATCCTCAATGGAGTTCCTGCTTGGACGTCGTACGACGAATAAACGAGACAATTTCCTTCTTCATCATAGGATAGCTCGACTTCTTGATATGTACTTGCGTGGTTGAACTAGAGAAATAGTGAAAAGATGAGGCGGCCAACTGAGAAAAGATTCTTCCCATATAACAGACATACACCAACCCATTATTTCATCAACTCTTTTCTTACCATATCAGCCATGGGGATAATAATCCGTTCCCCGTTAACTTCCAAACTCCTCGTCTCCACCACATTATAAACCCACTTCAATAATTCTTCATTCTTCTTAACCTCCTCACTCACAAAATCCACACTCTTGAGTGCCTGCCGACAATTAATACATTGAACACGCTGCTCCATACAAACTTTGGCAGCCAATGGAGGCAGACAGTCGTAACAGCTCGGTGTCATGGCAGCACCATTATTAAAGAATCGTGGCAGTGAATTCAACCATGGGTACCAGGATGACTCCTGGCCCCGTTCATACTCCACCAATACCTTTAAAAACAAATAAAATAATGGAAATTGTTCCGCCCCAGCCAAACTTCCAATCAATTTCTCCGCTGCCTCCTGCTCCCCGAATTCCTGCTTGGCGCCGTACGATGTCAGGAATGCGTTGGCGGGGACGTACATGACACATGTTCCCGCGGGTACATCCGCGTTGGTCATGGCGTATATGTCGTACCATCCGTCGTCGCTTGTTAATTGGAGAGATTCGGCTTGTTGGACGCCGCAGTTGTAGGCCCATTCTTGCATGTAGTTGATGTCGCGGGAGGCATTTTCGGATAGGTCGATTTTGCCGCTGTTTAGGGCAGTGGTGCATACTCGCTGATGCTTGCTGGGCTTATTGGGATGACGAAAGAAGGGAGATATTGTAATTGGATTGTGAAAGGCATAGATGCTGGTGGTGGCGAGTGTTAGTAGGAGGCCGCCTCCGAAGAGGATGGGGAGCCGCGGCGCCATGGTCATGGTCTGGTCGATGTTCCTCGGAAGTAAAAAGTGAGGGAGTTTATTGGTTATTTATTGTAAGATTGAGATTTGGAACTGATGCTGATGGCTGATGGGAAAGATTTTGTGTGGGAGAGTGTGACGTCAAGGGAATAACGGAATGGGGAGGAGACTACGTAAAATGTACTGTGAGGGGTTTCGACCAAAGCTAGTAGTTTTGTGCGCGGTCCAAAACTCCAGCATCCCCATGATATTTTACCCTTGCTGACATATTCCCGCCATTTTTGCGGCCGCCAGCAGCCTCTCCTCTACTCTCAGATAGAGATATTTTTTATTCTCCAATTGCCTCGCGTCCACAACACCTAGAACACCTCTAGTAGCTCTAGGCCGCAGGCGGGCACAACGTTTCGGGACCATCTCAAAACTAATGACAAAAGCACGACAAAAAAGATGGAGCAGAAAGTTCGTTATCGTGTTTGCGATGGTCTGTTCTCAACTTGCTCTTCATCTAACGCTGCTGTTGAGTGAGGATTATGGCCTACCATTAACTCTTGATCATTTACCGCCGATGGACCACCACAGTAGCCGAAATAAGATTCGTATTTACTACAACCTCTTCATTAGTGAACCCGAACATACTTCGCGCGTGGTGGATATATATCACGAGCAGTCTCAAGCCATCAACCCAGATCTGCACGATGAGAGTATATATATTTCTACCATTGGATATGATCTGCGCAACATGTCATCGGGTTTAAATATCATAAATCACTATCAAGAGGGTGGAGAAGACGTGACTCTCCATTCTTTATGGGAATATTGCCAAGCCAACACTCAATCCAAGGTAGTATACTTGCATTCCAAGGGATCATTCCACCCAGATGAAAGTAACAACAGGTTGCGTCGTTTTCTTACGGAGGGTGCATTGTCTCGAGAATGTGCGGATCTGCCAGATGATTGTGATGTGTGTTCGTCTCGAATGTCGACCCATCCTCATCCTCATACTTCGGGCAATATGTGGCTGGCAAAATGCAATTATATTGCCAAATTACTTGATCCATTTGTGTTAAGGGAAGGGCATCTGCCAAGTGATTTCAATAATGACAATGGATGTAAAGGATTTGGTCGATATTTCTTCGAGCACTGGGTTTATTCCCATCCATCCGTGAGGCCATGCGACTTATATCCCGGGAACGAATACACTTGGGCTTATGAAAACATTCCCGATGTCAATTTTACAAAGGACATGCAGAAGGCACCTAGGTTTGGGTTTGACACATTTGTTTCCCTCCTTCGTCGTAGTTATTGGTATTGTCGGGAAGATAAAAGCTCACAAACAATATTGGACTATCTTGAGAATAGGAAATGGTCATACACTCAGCTGTACAATACCACTGCACTTGACAAATCATGGTATTTATGGCAGTTTCTCAATTTATCTGGAGATAGCATCATGGCTCTTTGAAACTCGCCCCTCAATCCTCCAAGGCTACACTTGGCGGTTCCGTTAGTTGAGTCAATGGCACGTGATGGATGCACTTCAGTCAATTGCACGTGATGAATGCAATTATGAAATTGTTGACCAACACAAGAATAATCGAGATGCCTATCTACGACACCCAGACTCATCATCTCCATACCTGGTAATTTTATCCAGCGCTGATGGCACATAAACAGCACTCTTGACTTCATCCCTTCTCTTGAAATCTTGACACAACTGTTCGATGCTTCCCCAGACACTGAAGTGGACTGCATGTCTTGCATCCACGAAGCGTTAGTGGCCGAGTTTGTTATATGGAAGGAATATCAGGGTACATATACTGCTACATCATCTCGAATGTTAGCCAAAACAGGCTTGTGTTGAGAATGCAAACAAATGGATTATAATATTTACTTGTCTTAGTGCAACAACACTACTTACAGTCATTTTGTGCAGCTATTTCTTAATCAATTAACACCATCGCATCGGGACAGGGCAAGGTTGCTAAGGTCATAATTATCTTAGAAAACCTGTTTTCAATCTACCGAAACAAAGCTCCCAAAATTGATAAGGTCGTAGTATCAAGTAATGATACATCAATCAGTGTTCCACAATATCGCGGAAGGCAAAGACTTGATCTTTCTTTTTAAGGTATGGTAGTGTAAACACACAGATTTATGCAGCCACAACATCAGCTTCATCACCGGCGGACCTAATGCACGGATTTTCACTCATGTTAACGCCGCAATAGCAGTCAGAGGTGCATCCTTGCATCTGACAACCGCCCAGATCACATTCTGACGCAAAGTAAAAGTACCTAGGTGTAGATGATGGAGACAGAAACAAAATGGATTAGCAACAATCTTTGAAAAACGAACACAAAGTGAATGCTTTATTATCACGTACAGTAATTGGTCACACAGTTCTGCATGTTGCACTTGCCCATGTGGTATATGCAATTGGAAGTGCAAGCGGACATGTCACAATCTCCATCGGGGCATTGGTAACCCCCATTCTGCATAAAAGAGAGAGAGAGAGAATGCGTGGCAGTAAAACAGCCAACAGTGTGAGAATTGGGAATGGTTCAGACGATATTAGAGATGTACACAATGATACACAATGAAAATTGTTACTCACAGTACAGTACAGACCCACGAAGGGCGGCGAAGAAGGTAGATTTTACCTCGGTGGCGTAGACGCCAAAAGGTGCAGCCAAAAGGGCAGCAGCTACAGATTGAAAAGGTACGAGTTTCATGGTTGAGATGTTTGAGGAGGTGACAACTTGATGATGGTTCGAGACAATAATGCTCTCTCACTCTCAACCCACAGTGGAACGAAGGGAGCTCGACATCCAAGCCAATCCGAAGACGAAGATTCGGATCTTGTGGCGCGTCGGCATCAAGTCCTTTAATCGGCATGTCACATCCAATAAACGTAGGAATTCAATTCACATACCGTTTCTGAGCCGACGTCAAACCACTTGAAACCAAATTGAAACCAAGATTGGCCAAAATTGGCCACAACATTCCGACATGAACACGAATGGTACATCAACATCAGGAACATGATACATATCAGGATACACATGTCTTACCGAGCACGAGAAAATATCAATGACATACCATTCCCATTGGCTTTCACGTCCATGACGCGGGCTACTATTGGCGCCAGTACAGTGAGTGATGCATGAAAATGCTTCAGTGGTGCATGAAATGCTTCCAGACCCCTTTCGTTGCTTAGTTTTCGTAATCCATACCCTTTCGGACCTTTCTTTCGCAGGCCCATTTTATGTCGAGGTGTTGTTAACGCTGAGGTAAGAAGAAAGGTAAGTGCAGCCATGATCATGATCATGAATGAACCCGAAGCCGTCAATACAATGGCGAAGATAATCAATGGATAGATTGATGTATCATGGCCATTGTACTAGTTGAAGACTTTGATGAATCTGATTTGCAAAGCCGTGAAATAGTGCAGCCGACGAGAATGCAGCAGCAGCAGCAGGGCGACGATGAAATGGCGCACCACGATGACGAATCGATGCACTCAATCGGATTGACGCCATCGCTTCCACTAACTCCAACATCACAAATTGTCAACGAGCTCAATATAATTGCAAATAACATGATAATGTCATCATCTCACTTGAATAATAATTTGCTCCCACCTCCCCCGCCTCCCTACCCGCCGCCGTCGACTGCGTATCGGGATTCTCCCCCACCTCCGCCCATGCCGCAACCGCGAAAACAACCACTGCGACCGCCACATCATCCTTCCCAACGGCAAGAACTACCATCACCTCGGCAATCGTACTGCCAAAGTGATATTGATCCTAGCGTCTCGGAAGCAAGCTGCAGCACCACCCTTGGCAGCAGCAGTTGCGATAACGATAACGCTAGTTATTACGGAGGCAAGGAATCGAGCTGTTGTTCGGCCACATCTTCTTGCGCGTGCAGTTCGCAGTCTACCGCCTTGACCACCTCTCGGTACACGGCCAATAACTCGGAAAGGAACGACGAGTCCGGGAGAGATAGCACGACACTTGACGGGTGTGAACTATCGCTGTCGAGTACTTCTTACGGCACGGCGACCGATCACGTGTTTGTGGGAAATGTCACGGTCATACTGCTTGAAACTGGGGACGAACACGAGAAGAATAACAACAAGAGCGAGATAGGTAAAGTCTATCGAGATAACAACAACAAGGACGTCCATAGAGATTATTGTCATCGTCACAAGAGGACGGGTTCCCAAGGCAGTTCTGGAAGTCGAGAGAGCAACGAGAATACCATTCCATCCATAGACGATTCCAGTAGAATAATAATCATGGACAAGCTCAAGGATAAGAGCAAGAGATGGAAGACTAAGAAAAGACAGTCTAGCAGCAGACATAAAAGACCTCCTACCTCGCCCAAGAGTGCCGACAAGGATACTCCCGTCATACAAAATCGAAAAAAGCCAGTAGTAGTGGGAAAGCCAGTCGAGAATGCTTCCTCCGCCAAAATCAAATGGGGAAAAAAACAGCAAGCCAATGCATCATCCTCGCTAGACACAACCAACTCCTCTCCCAATTTATTCTTGCAAATGGGGGATCACGAGGTGGGCAACGAGGGGAGCAATCATCATCATGCTCATCTTGAAGACAGCTACTTGTCGCATGGCTCACAAGTGACTGGATCTACCACCTGTGTCACTAGTCTGAGTTCGAACTCCAACAAGAGTAGCCCAAACCGTGTGCTCCCAAACTTGAATGAATCAGCTTTGGGTTCGGCAGCGGCAGGGTTGCGATTCCATCCGCATGCTGGACAAGAAAGTTTTGATGAAGACGAGGATTATTATCCTACACCCATCAAGGGGAAGAGTTCTCCCATCAAGAGCTCTCCGTTCAAGGGATCGGCAGCGTCAGTAGTAGCGGGTGTCGATAAGAAGGGATCACCCAAGGGCAAGGTTGAGGGTACTAAGAAGAAGCCTTCGCCGCAGTCTGTTACGGAGGGGGTAGGCGCAACATTGACTTCGTTCGACCGCTATCAAAGGAAAGACAAGAAGGCGAGGGATTCGAAGCGAGGGTCCAAAACTAATAATACCAGTCTGCTTACACATGATTCGAGCTACGATGATTCCGAAACCATGGCCGAAGGCGACGATGAGGCCACCAATGAATCCATCGTGGGATCCATCCTAGACGACGATGACGCCTCCCATAGTGGCACAGTAAGCGGGTTACAACGAGCCCTCTTCAATTCCCCTCTTGATAAATTCCACGATTTCATCACTGGCAACGTGTGTTGGTCCAATACCCATACAACGATCATGGGGAAGATTCAGGATGGATGTGCCGATACTGCGAATGCGGGCGATGCGTTGATTGATGATGTTATTGATGATTATGATTATGATGATGAGGAAGAGGGGACGATGGGGGAGGATACCGGTACGGGGGAAGAGGAGACTGGGGATGACGATGATGAGAGGTCGTTCGAGGTTAGTTATTATACTAGCGAGGATGACGATGGGGGGAGGTTGATTAGAGCGGATAGTAGCATGCTCTCCTCAAGTCTGGCATCTTCTCGTGTTGTGCCAATCACGAAGAAGCAGAAGAGTCCCAAGAAGAAGAAGACGACTCCGCCGAAGGGGGGCAAGAAAAATTCTCGGTCGTCGCAGCCTACTCGTCGAGGCAGATCGCCCACGGCCAAGCTCGGCTACAATTCCGACGGTGATTCTCTCCTTCAAAGTTCTCAATCGAGATCAACGAACAGTCCTCGCCGCGGTACTAGCCTTTCGTTGAGTACACGCAATAGCAGCACAAGTGCCACCGGTCAGGGACATCTTAGGGCAGAGAATCCAATCATGATGCAGGGATTTCAGGGCGTACCCGAAGCTGAGAACGGCAGTGATGGCTCCACCGCCGTTGGCAGAAGAGATCATAGTGTCGCTGCCGAGAGTATTGCCGAGAGTGTACTGAGTCAAGATCAGGCTACATGGTTGGACATGACACGGGCATATCAGCCATCTTCTCATGCACCTCCTAGTAGTGCCGGTGCAGGTACAAGTCCTGCAGAGGGGAATGAGAATGAGATGATGAGGGAAGCAGTAGTAGCCGATAGTCCGTTGTTTGTTAGTAGGGAGGTCAATGCCATCGAGGGATATTTCAAGGTATGTGTTTGTTTTCCTATTCTTTAAGCCATACGCTGTCCAATTGCGTAACGTATTGATTCACATCTGACCACAAACAACATGTGTCTGCAATCAATCCCTTGTTTCATCATATACAGAAACTCCTTACCGTGGGCATTCAGCTCTTACTGAACGATCCACCAACATCCGAAAGTACCAGCCCGCGCCTCAACCGCTCCGGTAAAATGTTCCTCCAATTCGGAACACGCACCGTCGACGACGGTAACTTCGAACATCCTCGTCTCCTATGGACCGACGGACAAGACGTATCCTACACACTCGAACTACTCGACATTCAATCGATACGACCTCCGGACATGTTTGAATTGGAAGAGAGCAACTATCCATTTGCTATACCCAACCATAGCTTTTTCGTTACCACCAATGGCGGTACTGAGTTGCTCTTCGAGGCTGTGGATGAACTTCAAATGATACGTGTCACCACCTCACTACGCGGTATTATTGGCCGACTAGCCAAAAAGATTGTCATGGGCGAAAATGACTGGGTGGTACAAATGATGTTGGCGTCTGTACGAGGCGTGACACAAAGTTTGGAAGAGTTGGAGGCCGAGGCACCGTATGCCATGGTGGATGTTACGGATCAATTGGTGAAAAAAACCACTACGGCTAGTACGACGAGTAATATGAGTGGATTGATGAGACAGGCGCAGGAACGTAGGAATAGAATGCGATCGACTCGACATCAATGATAATATGGCAATGTGATGAGAAAGAAGCGTCAAAGATATTAATGTGTGATGATAATGATCCGATGTACCTTCTCAACTCCTGTGATTAATTTGGAGGAGGGGGTGTACATCAGAATGCACATTTGTTTTTTGTCCAAGTGAGAATGTATTTGGTTTTAGACGTGTTGGATGTTGAAGTGAGAGTGTAAAAGGCTTAACGTTGAAGCTCGTGACGAACGCCTAATTCTAAAGTTAGGAAATGTCATGTACCACTCTACATTCTCTCTGCTTACTCTGGCTGGTACATTCAACTGCTGCTAACACCTCCATATTGGCTTAGCTGGACAAATCTTTATCCAAAGTTATTTCGACGCATCTCTGGCTCACTCAGGACAGTATTCTGAATCACTACAACATCTCGGATGCATCTGAAACAAAAAAATAACAATGAGACAGTTTTGCAAAAACAGCAAGCCTTCCATTTGTTGTGCTACTGTATCAGCCCTCCATGACCCACCACCACCACCACTCATCCGATTACCTGTGGAGGTATCCTGACAAGAAGCAAGAGAAAGCTTGGAACCTGCTGAGCTGCCTAGTCCAGAATCCAGAAAAAAGCAGGGTAAACCTGTCTAGTATGGTATGATAATGTTATAGTATTTTGGTACATATTAGAAATTGACAGTAGTAGAGTCAGTATCAAATCAAAAGATTCTTCAAAATAACATCCAATACATAATAATACACTACACCAAAAATTCAACTTTTACCAAACTCATTATTCTGGGCAAATGAATCCGGCTAATCTTTAGATTTGAAGAATACCCTTCTCCAGCTCTGCCGGCCGATATCGTACATATCTCGGGCGCTGTTTGCAACTATTGTTGGATGGCATCTACCAGCAGGAATCAGTCAAGCTGTGAATCCAAATATTCATTCAATGGCAGCGCATATCTAATTTTTTTTAGGTGTCTCTTTTTTAGATTGGGAATCTGAATCTGACTCTATGTATCTAGCGATAGCGATACATGAACTGTCACTTTTTCCACGTCAGGCGTCAGCGTCAGCGTCAGCGACCATGGCGGATGTACGATATGTAGTAGGTAGGTAGAGGTAGGTAGTATCGTAGGCTACATACTAATAATATTATGGCTGTGGTTCGTCTTTTAGCGTGAGCTCGTCAGCGTAAGAGCAAACAAAGAAGAAGATGAAGTCTATGCAACGCGTGTCTCGCCAAGTTAGGAACGGTGCTCACCATCCCTACTTCGTCACCATTGCGGCCGCCGCATTGGCCTCAGCGACATGCGTCACAGCAATGTTCGGGGCTTCCGACAAGGCAGCGCTTGCCGAGTCTGTAACAGATGATAATGGCAATGGCAGATGTAATACAGCATTGCTGACAAGTCCTAATTCGAGTGCGTCTTGGATAGGGGGTGAACATACGTCAGCATCAAATATCCAAAAGCCGATGCTTTTGGCAGCATCACCAATAGATCATCTCCATTATAGTGAAAAAACGAAACATTTACAGGACAAGGATAATATTCCACAGCAGAAGATAATAGAGTGTGATTATGTCATAATTGGTCACGGCAAGGCAGGTCAAAGTGCCGTACGAACCATACAAAAAATGGATCCTACAGCTGACGTAATTGTCATTGACCCAAACAATAATAACAACAAGCTTCAGAATGATATGCAGCATCGTTCAGTGAAGAAGAGGAATTTAGTAGGCAACAAAGTTGATGTGGGGAGCATAAACCATCTTCCTACACGTGCGAGCTACATTGAACACTCGTCAAAATTGATTCATGTACAACCAATAACTACACATAATTCCAACATACCATCTGCGGCATCATCTATCAACAATGATGCAACATTAACAAACAATGCTAATGCTGTCCACTATCGCAAATCGGCACTTCTAGCAACTGGATCACGTGGTGCTCCCCCTCCAGAAGGTTGTATTAGTCAAGATGCGTGGAGTAGAATATTGGAGTTGAGAAGCACCACATTGCCGCCTAGTATTCAATCTGGACATCACTCGTCATCAAAAACTTCTATGATGAAACCCATTCCAGTGTTGGATCCACCATCAGTGCGTTCGCTCTCGGTCATGGCAGCCTCTCAAGGGGCTACCATTGCAATCATGGGAAGTGGATTTGAAGCATTGGAACTTGCAGCATATTGTGCACGTGTGTCAAAAGCATCTAGCTCGTCCTCTACAAAATCCAATTCACAGCAAAATGATGACAAGAAGGTATTGCTACTCTTTGGCAACTCGGCACCAATGTCAAATCGATTACCACGCTATCTAAGCGCGGCCGTATCAAAACGCCTACGACAATTTGGCATTGAGGTGGAGGATCGTGCCATGACTCGCTACATTTCCATGGACAAGCCCATGCTTTCCAATGTTACTTATGTTGGTAGTTTGGAACCGCCACGGCTCGAGGTCTATACAGTCAAATCGTACGATCATTTAGATTCCAAGCGAATGTTGGCAGATTTGTTGGTATTAGCTCCGAGTGTTGATGGATTAAATGGCACGGCGGTAGTACCCACTACATCTACAAACAGAACAAGCTTCACATCAACGAAGAACATGCATCTACCATGGTCATCATTAATTTCGCCACCGTTACTAACATGCTACCTAGATGATGGACGTATCGCTACCAATTCAGAATTTCATGCAGCATCCTCACTGTATGCTGCTGGATCCGTTGCAAAGTATCCAAATGTTAGGACGGGGCAGGCGGAAGTTGCTGGTGGTAGACATGTAAGTGCCGAGCTTGCTGGAATGTTGGCTGCTAGGAATATGGTTGGTGCTGTTGACTCGCCATCACCTTGTTACATGCAAGAATCAATTCCAGTATGGAGGTCAGATGTGATACCGTATCTTCCAGCAGCTCAAAACGAAATTTCTGCTCTTGCACTGTACTCCATGGGTATCCATGCACTATGTGTTGGACGGTGTGACTCCGAGGGTATGGCAACCCATGGATTTTGGTGGACCAATACCAATCAGCAATCGAACAATAATGACTCCAAGAATGGAAACTCAAATAGTAGTGATAGCAAGAATAGCAGCAACAGTAATGGCAACAGTAAACCAGTTGGACCCAATGCTTTCATGAGACGAGCTACGAGAAAAGCCAATGCGACAACTTTCAAAGGCAGCAGCAGCCGTGGCTCCCTGCCAGTCTACGGATCTGGCATCGTATACTACCTCGATCGTTCTGGAAACATTGAAGGAATCATGCTATGGGGATTACCATACTCTATGGATCCAAAGAATGTAGAATCACATCTCAATAATGAGTTGGTAGAACGAATGAAGGATATGATTCGTTCCAATGGTGGCATAGCTCTTCAAGATCATTCAAAAAAGATTCTGAGCGAACACTCGGGTTTGAATATTGATTATGTACAGTTGCTTAGCTATCTGCATTTGGCAGAGGAGAGTAAATATTTGGCATCAATGGCATTGTCAGGCTCAACCATGTCGACTGAGTCAACAACAGTTGTAAATCAGAAGAAGAAAGTAAGCGTGTCAGGACGGCCCTTGCATAGGTATACACCCATAAAACCAGTGGTATTGACCAACCTTGGCAAGTTAAGTCGAAAGGATGAAAATGGAAATTTGACAGAGGAAGATGATCTATTCTACTCCTCGATGGCAACGGGTAGTGCTTCTACCTTGACAACTTCAACTTCATTACGACGAGTGGAAGAGTCGGGGCGTCCTCCATCATTGAAACGAATCTACCCAATGCAAGGAGGCGGAACAGCAGCATTTCTCGTCGGTACAGAAGAGTATACACTACGAAAAGAGATAGAACGTCACCAACTCCAAATAGAACGATCCCGTCCACCGAAAGAAGAGCCACTCTGGTTACGACACGGCGAAGAGCATCGATTTGTAAACAGGAGGGATGCAATCGCAGAGGCATTTATGCGGAATATTCAAGCTGGCCGGTTTAGTGATGGGGAGGATGCTGTGAGACAGGCGCCGGTGCCAAAGTTTTACTTGGATGCCAAGGAGAAAGTAATGAATTCGTTGTCATCTGGTGGAGTAGTAGCTGATGATGGTGACGAGACGGAGGAAGCAGAAGAATGAAACTTTCGTCTGGCATTACCAACCTAATACTACAAAAGCCAATGGGTTGGAGATATAAAATGCGAACCCGAACCCGAACTAAAGAACTCAGCAATAGCTATCGTAGTAGATAAAAAAAATGCGAACCGAACTCGATCTAGAGACTCCTCTCTCTCTCTCTCTCTAGAGGAGCCAGACGGTAGACGATCATGTTATTGTCAATAGTTGTCAATCCCCAACCCACACTACAAGCATGCAAGTAATCCATGATGGATTCTCAGTCGCAATCCAACCAATGGAACGGAATCCGTTTCAATTTCAACAAACGCAAATCAATCTCCATCTTTGCTGGTATCTGGATATTCTCTCTCCGTTCGATCATGCTACAGTACCCTAGGGTTTTTGTGTACAATTCTCTTCTTGGTAATAATGATGTGAGTTGTCAAGGATGTCACGCCTTGTTTCCTTTTTACAATATAAACCACATTCTTACTTCTTAGTATCTATTATTTATGGTGCGTGGATACACATGAATGTTGGCTTACAACAAAGATTGACAAAGATGGGACTTCAACAAAAAGCAACACAAAGATTCATATATTTTACAACGTCTTCGTAAGCGGGCCTGAAGATGCAGAAAGGGTACAGCAAATTGTTGATGAGCAGTTTACACACATAAATCCAGAGCTACATGATGGGCCCGGAGGGCGCCACCATGCTGTCGAAAGGTTGCAAGCCACAATCTGGGGTGTCCGCGGAGCTAATCTTAACAGGGGC